>JARGCV010000113.1:2450000-2545000 GCA_034064705.1 Bothrops alternatus
TTGGGAAAAGAACAACTACAGATTTCCCCTTATTTGTTATCTTTTTTCTCTCCCCTACATCATATATGTCAGAATGTCAGAAGCATGGGTTGTGTTCTCCTCTACTCCACACTTACTCCTCCCCTCTCCCTGAATGAATTGTACCATTTTAGGAGGGCATTTCTAAAAACAAATGCAGTGAGTTCTACGTAGGCTTACAAACTGCATTGTTGTTTTCTACCCCAGCTAAAGAAGATAGGAGGAAATGACATCAAAACGAGGTTAACTTTTTCTGGAGACCTCAACATCAATGGCCAATAAATTAGCCCTAGAGGGAGTTGTGTGTGTTGTGCCAAGGTCCCACTACTCCCTGTGCCAATATTCCAGGATCTCAGGAAAAGTTGGGAGGTGTCTGCCATCACCGCTATGAAGTCAATGGGCTTCTATCAGTCATGGGTGATGTTTCTCCTTCTAACTTGGTTTGACTTTTAAACAAATGGCCCAGCCTGTCACTCATCACAGATAGAGGGGACAACTCCAGAAAGAACCATTCTTGGCTACCTTTGAAAAACATTCACAGATTACAAGGGATACAGAATGGAAACTACGAGAACGGAAGACCCAAAGAGCAACATCGGAAGAAAATCTGCCTGCATGCAACAGGGATCTTTTTTCCTCTGAAACATAAATCCTCCCCCAGTGTGAAAACGTGAGAGGCAGAAGCCCTATTTTACTGAATTCAGCCCTCCATCCATCCACCCATTTTCTCAACAGAAGATAGCAATTCTCCTTTTTTATTTCATCCATCCATCCATCCATCCATCCATCCATCCATCCATCCATCCATCCATCTATCTATCTATCATCTAGCTATCATCTATTTATCAATCTATCATATAGCTATCTAGCTAGCTATCATCTAGCTAGCTATTAATCTATCATCTATCTATCTATCTATCTATCTATCATCTAGCTAGCTATCAATCTATCATCTAGCTATCTATCTATCTAGCTATCATCTAGCTAGCTATCTAGCTATTAATCTATCATCTAGCTAGCTATCTAGCTGTAGCTGTAGCTGTAGCTGTAGCTGTATCTATCTATCTATCTATCTATCTATCTATCTATCTACCTACCTACCTACCTACCTACCTACCTACCTACCTACCTACCTACCTACCTATCTATCTATCTATCTATCTATCTATCTATCTATCTATCTATCTATCTATCTATCTATCTATCTATCTATCTATCTATCTATATCTACTACTAAAATTCCCCTGTTCCTGTTTGAAACCTTCACTTGGGCAAAATGGTGCCACGTAGGACAATCATTTTTGAATCAACTTATTTAGAGCAACTTAAAGAATGTGTCCAAAATCTGGGACCCGTTGTGGGATTGAAATTTGGCAAAGTTATGGCTGCTTCAGCACCACCGCACTGCCATGAACAGCCATGGTTATTTGATAGTCATTTCCGATGCTTTTTGATTTCAGCAGTAGCCACTCTGAAACCAACAGTCATATCAACATCGGTTTTGGCAACCAGCATTTCAGCCACAAATGCCTGCAAACAAGATGCGACTCAAAGAGCAGAGAGGAATTCTCTTCTGATTAGCACAGCAGAGAGAAGAATCTTCTTAAGATCCTAGTGACAGACCTCTTTGTGGCCTGATTTTAATGGGGACAAGGAACTGGCTGTTCCACGGCAGCTTACTAGAGAGATCCCATGTTCTCATTGTGATCTGTATCTCTGGGATATTTTTACAATCCCTTCTTGGGAGGGAGGAATCGGTGGTGGTAGCCTCCCAAATGTCGCTGAACAGCGACAAGCGACCACCTATGGGAGAGTCCTCCTTGGCGTCACTTGGACCGCCTGTAATTCTTCTACTTGGCATATTGAATGTAGGAAAGAAGACTAGCCACCAGAGGATCAGAAAAAAACCAAGGCTTGTTGAATAACCCTGCATGCTGTTCAGAACATACTAGCCAAATTAATTCTCTAGAGGGATAAGCTCTGAAGGGTTGCTACTGGCGATATTATTCAAATCCATTTTTTAAAAAAAAGATGACTAACCTTGTTTTCAGCATTTTAAGGAAGATACTATTGAACCTTCAGGGAAAACTGTGGTCACATTTAACAGGTCAGCTGGTGGTGGTTGACCCTGAAAACATTCCAAAGTCTCTGTATCAGGCTGAATTGTTCAACAGGTCATCAGTAAAACATCTGGACTGTTTGCATAAAAACCACAGAAATACAATAATCTGTCAGGAAGGTTGAGGATTCAGTGAAAGTTTAGCAAAACCAGAAGCAGATGTTCCACTAAAGCCACAAAAAGGTGATTTAAATCAGAAGGAGAACAGATAGCTTGTCCTTCAGCATGGATATCTACAGTAGATAGATAATTCCAATCCATCTATAGCCAAGATGTTTGGCTGGCATCTTCTCCTAACATGTCAAGTTGTGGCTGTCATTGGCAAGCATGACTATTAAGAACTAAGCCATGGATGGTGAAGGATGTTGGTGGTGGCCATCCAGTTGAAGGCCATCAAAGGGAGAAGACGATGCTAAAGCCTAGAGCTCTAATTAGGCATTTAATAAGGACCAGGAAGAAGGGAAACCAACTGTCAGGCTCTTAGTACCCAGCTAAGCAAGCAAAAGCAAAATTCTGACAGATCCTTCTTTAACAAGATTTGTGGAAAGGATAAAGCTACAGAATTTACTTTCCCTTTAGAATCTCACTGATTTTCAGTTCGTTAGGACGGAGCTTTTTCCCAACAGCCCTTGTGAACTGTGAGCTGACTGCTCTTTTCCCAGATAACTGAAAAAGACAGAGGTGGCATTTTTCCAACCATCTCTATACCCTTTCTCAGGCTTTGAATAGAAATAGCACTTAGCAATAGCACTTATATACCACTTCATAGTGCTTTATAGCCCTACCTGGGTGGTTTACAACGTCAGCATCATGCTGAACTCTATAAACTGCCCAGAGAGTGCTGTAAAGCACCATGGAGTGGTATATAAGTCTAAGTTCTGTTGCTATTGCTATTTAAATATAATGTGGAGTCTTTTTCAGTCAAGCTCAACTTTGAGTGACTGCCTCTACACCTCCATGTTTTCTTAGCAATACTGCAGAAACTGTTGGGCATTCCAGGCTATTTTTCATTCTGATTGTGGCAGTTCCTAGGGGTTTCCCATCTCATTAGAGCCAGATTTTTTTCCCCCCTCCAATCAGCCAAAATTGGTTAAATTGCTTTACAGTTAAGGCAAAGAAAATGACGACCTCTTTGCACCTCCTTTCAAATGGCGGATGTAAAAGATACAATGGTTGGTAACGAGGTCTGTTATAAGAGTCTTGTGCTGCTTTTTTTTTTTTTTAGCTCTAAGGGTTTTTAAGATAGGCATTAATGCTAAGTAAAACAAAGAAAAGACTCTCTCCACTTGCAAACATGCAGAGCAGGGATTTCTTTGCTGTTCTTTGCAGGGCTATTATGATATGTGCTTAACAAGGGCATTGCTGTAATGGATAATTAATCTACATTAAATAATTTTCATTGCACACCCATTGCCAGAAACGCAAGTTCATGGTTTCCCCCCCTCCCCTCAACCCAGGAGTTCTTTTGGCTTGAGCAATATTGTCCAGAACTGTCAGGCACAAAAGATCAGGTCCACGTGTGTAGGTTATTTCTACTCCTGCCTATAGACAGGAATCTTCCCAGTTTATGGTTAAGACCTGCTAAAAGTTAGATAAGGGTCAACAGAATTCAAGGGAGATTGGATTTAATTCACTTTGTGACTATGTAGAGATTCCAGGCTGTTCCCTCTTTTAACTCCCGCCCCCAGATTCTGCCACTCCTGTCCCTACAAAGCATCAGGAAACGTTTCTATCACTCTATGAACAAACAGGATGAATCTTATTTGTGTATCAAATAAGGTATGAAGATGCAACTCCTTCTCTAATCAACAGTTCTTTCCAACCAATATTTGAACTCCACCATTTTGTCAATTATAACACATTTATTATGTTTGTAATGTGTACATACATCAGTTTAGTTAAAGATCCAGAGGCTAAAATAAACTACGTTTGTCTCGTATGCAAAACCTGGTAACTTTTAATCTTGATTAGGGTGCAGTTTGGTGGGGGGGGGTCTTCCATTTGGTACAAACTGTTTTCTTCATTTATTATTTAATGTACTCTCTCAACCTCATATAATGAGTTAATTTGGTAACTCAATTAAGCATCTGGTGTATGCACAATAAATGAAAATGAGAACTCAAAAATTTCTTCCCTGAAACAATAAATGTCTTTAACAACAATGTGGAGGAATAACAACAAAAAAGAGATGAATTCTGTTAGTTCTCACCTCTTCTACGCACGAGGGAGAAATTTACTGCTATTTTTATTATTGTTATTATTATTATTGTTATTATTGTTGTTGTTTTGTTGTTGTTGTTATTCCCATAAGTAAATATGGACAGACTCATCCTATAGTTGAAAGCTATGATGTCCCAATGTGCCCAACCAATTCCCATCTTCTAGAGGCTGGCAAATTGAATCAGATGTCTGAGATTTATGGAAATTGTAGTCCTTCCAAGATTCAGGATGGAGAAGAAGACTCTATTGACTTGTTCTGTTGTTCTTTGTCCATATCTATCATCTGAGAGTGATGGATGGCATTATATAATGCACTAAACCATGGACTGATTCAACCACAACTGACTTGGTTCAACCAACACCTGTGAATTTCAAACCACTAATGTCCTACACTATGACTGAATGTGTGGTATGAACCAGGCAAAAGTTTTGGCCTGATCAATGTTTGTGTTCTTCCTGGCAAAGCACACACATATACATACGGTACACATTCTGAGATCAGAAGTCAACACTAGGCAAGTTATCCTCAAGGGTGCATTTTCACATACACAGCTTTGACCTGGGCCTTTATCAGATCTTTGCTGCAGGAAATTTCATAGTTGGAATGACTGGAACCTCACTCTATGATCACTTAGTACACTAGTACTTATATCTGTGAAGTTCAACTGACTTCAAAAAGCACTGCCTTAGGAGAACGTCAGCATTTGTGCATCTCTACCATTGATATCCACAGCCTCCTCTGGAGACACCTGTCCCATCACAAGATGCTGACTGGTCCAGTTTCTTGCAGCCCAGCTTAGCTCACCTCCACGCACCATCTTTCTGATCATATGTCAGGTTCTACAACCAGTATTACACCACCTATTCCTGGCACAATTCATCTGTCAATATTCCTGTTGAGTCCAGTGCCCAAATCTGGATACAACTATCTAGGAGGAATTTGACCAAACTAGAAGAAGCACTACCCATTCTCGGTTCCACTGCCTTTTTAAATCACTGCCTCACACTGCTGACTCATACTTAGCTTGCAGTCAACCAAAGCCTCAAGGTTCTTCTCAGATGCAATGCCAGCAATTTGGAATCACCCATCTTGAATTTCTGCATCTGAGCTGGCCTGCCGAAATGCGAAACTCGCCTGTTCTTCAGCCAGATGGAATTAGACTAGAAGAGCAATGGTTGCTTGCAGACCCAGATGTTTCTTCATCCTATTTTATAGGAAGTCAAGGCATCGTCACCCTCCATTTGTCACCTCAGCCCTTTCCCCATGACTTATTCTACCACTATGTTTCTTTCTGGAGAAAATCCATAATGAAGACATGATGGACCTGGTCTTTTCATTTTTGGCCCTCCAAATCCTACTCCTATGTCTCTTATCTAGAAGGTCCAAATGTGATGGACATGATGTCTTATCTCCAGATGTTCTTCTGCAGACCCCTGGCTCATCTAGGAGATGTAATGAGTTGTGATGACAGAGACTGAGCAGATGAGAAGATGTTGACGAAGATCATCCTTTCCCTTTCCTACGCCATTTTTCTTTGACATCTCCAGAGCCAAGGGAAAGTTTAAGGACACAAGGAAAGCTGGATAGGCTAATTCCATATTTTATGAACTCCAGCCTTCCATTTGTCAGAAGAATATCCAGCCCTATTGTCTCTGGGAATTTAAGTTATATGGTTTGCTTTGTAGAAAGGGTGTTATTTACATATTTCTCAAGGCTAAATGTCTGGGATGGATTTACTTTGCACATAAAACAGAACCACACACTAACCAAGAAAGAAAACATAGAAACATTATAATCAATAAAGGAGAATATTTGTAGCTCAAGGTTGAAATGAGGGGTGCTTGGTGCTGTCTTGAGCTTGGTGGGTTGAACCAAGCTCAGAGAGCACCAAAGAGCCTTCAGAAACAGTTATTCCCTATACCAGGGGTTCTCAACCTTGGCAACTTTAAGGCTTGTGGACTTCAACTCCCAGAATTCCTCAGCCAGCAAAGCTGGCTGAGGAATTCTGGGAGTTGAAGTCCACAAGCCTTAAAGTTGCCAAGGTTGAGAACCCCTGCCCTATACTTTTATGAAGCTGAGTTATACATAAAGTTACTTCTTTGACCCACCCAATCCCATTTCTGAATCTTGCATCTCTCTAAAGGCCACCTGAACTCTTCCTTTCTCAGCTGACCTACCTGATCAGAGGGTCTTGGAAGTGGCCTTCTAATCTTCCAGCAATCTTTGGCAATGATTAGAAGAGAATCAAGTGCCACGTAGGAGCTGCTGTACTCAACGTTGGCTCATCACAGCGCGCACGAGAAAAGTATTGTCTAGGACAGACCGACCTAAGATTTGATGTGAGGATCAGTAAAAAGAAGCTATCGTTTGTGAAACCTGGTGCCAATTTTATATCAAAGCCTCACAAGGTTAGGGACAAAGTAATGTCATTGTTTATGAGGAATACAGGGCATTGCTTTTCTGGCCAATATTTGGAGAAATAAACACAAGCAGTTTTCAGATCGATAGAGTAGTAATAGGGACCGCCAATACAAATGACAGCTGGAATATCTTGTGTGGTTTCTTATAAGCACATAAATCACACACCAGAGGGACTCCAGAAAATTCATCAAAACCAATACGCATGAACACAACCTACAGGTACTCCCTCTGAGTAACAACCGTTTGTTTCGCGATGCTTCGAAATTACAACGGCACTGAAAAAATGGACTTAGGACCGTTTTTCACACTTGCGATGGTTACAGCATCCCCAGGATCACATGATCAAAATTCAGACGCTTGTCAGCTGACTCATATTTACGACGGTTGCAGCCTCCCCTGGGGGTCACGTGATCCCCTTTTGCGATCTCTTGACAAACACAATCAATGGGGAAGCCAGAGTCACTTCACGACCGGGCTACCAACTTAACAACTGCAGTAATTCATTTAACAACAATGGAAAGAAAAGTCGTAAAATAGGGCAAAATCCACTTAACAAATGTCTGGTTTAGCCACAGAAATTTTGGGCTCAATAAGGGTTGTCAATCAAGGACTCCCTGTTACTTATATTTATAGCCGGGTTCACACAAAGACCCCAATTTCTAAAGACAGTCATTGTCTTCGTAGGGTATGAGGTGTCCAGATGAATAAATCATATTATAGCTCAGCATAAAGACCCCCCCTTTTTTTTCAGGCCACGGGCCAAGATTGGCACCAAAGACTCTGAAGCACCATCTACCCAACCTCACATTAGCCAGTTATGTTTAGCATTTCGTACAAACTCAACAGAGACGTACAAAGATGTATAAACCTTGGGGTTTACTTCAACAATGAAGGGAGGTTAAAAACAAAACGGGAAGCAGGCTATTCAATCTTCCTGGTCTTTTTATTATTATGAATTTTGTGGGGATGGGTGAGGGGTAACACAGGTTGGCTCCAACCTGGATGGAAGTTAAGATGATGAGAGAAAAGGAGTGACTTTGGGGTTGAAGCCGAAGACATGGAAAGAAGGAAGGGAGAATTCCACCACGGAAAATTAATTCCTTCCCCTACTCTTCCTTGCTATCCCAGAGCCCCAAAGTTGTCCCTGTCCCCAACTCTTGTTCTTCTGATCCCACCCTACTGCTATGGATGAGATGCATGGGAGGGATTTCCTGTTCTGGCGCACCCCACTTCCTGCCTGGCATTTTCCTTCCAGCCTCAGTCAGCTCTTCCTTCCATCTCCCATCTCTTTGCTCCCCGTGGAACAGGCAGGAGATGGGGATGGCAGATGCCAGCTGAAGAGGAGGTGGTGGTGGTGGTTGTTTTCAGACTGGTTTTCAGAGTGGCAGTTCTGTTCAACCATCTCAACTCCCAGCACCTCCATTTTAACTGGGGGGGGGAGGGAGATAGACCACACCCACCCAGAAAGGGGCTTGTCCCCTCATGCCAGTCCTGGCAAGCCAAGCCCAAGGACCCTTCTTGCTTGCCCATACTACACCCACACACCTCCCCCAGCTGCTGTCACCGTCTACACCTGCCCGGAGCTCCACCTCTGTGCAGAAAATACTCAGTGGCAAATCCAGCATGCCTTCAAAACATCCATCGCTTCTCATGGAGGAGACGGACACAGGGAGACATGTGGCCCACAATACAACCAGACAACTCCCTCCCCCTCCCTCCTGGAAGGGGGGAGGGGTGACAATACCAGCTAGCATCCTCCTTCCCCACCCCCCCAAAGACAATATCCCCTCCTCCCCAAACCAGCCGATTTGCCAGGGCGGGTCGGGTCCCCAACCTTTCTGCCTTTCGTTTCGTGGGAACCTCTACCCATCACCCTCCCGTGATCGGGTGGTTCTCGCCCCCATTGGACAAGGTTCTCTCCGGAGGGGCTGTGCCAGCTGGCAGGTCCCCTCCCGATGCCAGGCGAAGGGCAGGCGGCCCCAACAGCAGAGAGGAGAGTGATGAGGAAGGAAGGAAGGAAGGAAGGAAGGAAGGAAGGAAGGAAGGAAGGAAGGAAGGAAGGAAGGAAGGAAGGAAGGAAGGAAGGAAGGAAGGAAGGAAGGAAGGAAGGAAGGAAAGTCGGCTTGGCTTGGCTTGGCTGCGCTCGCCTTCCGATTCCAGACAAAGGCCACAACCGAGACAGACAAAGGCGGAGGGAAGGGGGAAGCCACAAAAGCCTCAGCCTACCTCGACACAGAGGAAGTTGGAGCCGGCGGGCATCCACACAAGGGGGACCCGGCTGGGAGGGGGGGACCACGAGCTGGGGCAGCTGCATGGTCCCGAGCCCCGTCGGCTGCCACCGCTGCTTCTCGGAGTCAGCCAGAGGGGACGGAGGCACATAGGCGCCCACACGCCCGCTCGCTCGCTCGCTCACTTTCTCTCCCTCTCCCTCGCTCGCTCTCTCTCTCTCTCTCACACACACACACAGAGGCACACAAGGCAGACACACACAGGCACACGCCCGCCCGCTCACACACACTTGCACAGGCTCGCACACACAGGGAGACAGTGAGCTGGCTGTGCTGCTGAATACATCACAGTGTCAGCTCCTGGCAAGGGGAAGGGAGGGGGAGAGTGGGCGTGGGGAAGGGCGCACCCGGCGTGGCCCAGTCGCGAGCGGCAGCTGCCTCCTCCCTCGGAGGAAAGAGAGAGCGCACTCTCCTTCCCTCGCTTCTCCCCCTCTCTCTCCTTCCCTCTTTCTTTCTCTCTTTCTCCTTCCCTCTTTCTTTCTGTCTTTCTTTTCTTCTCTCTCTCTCTCTCTCTCTCACACACACACACACTTTCTCTCCCTCTATTCTTTTTCTCCCTCTCTCTCTTTCTCCTTCCCTCTTTCTTTCTCTCTTTCTCCTTCCCTCTTTCTTTCTTTCTCTTTCTTTTCTTTCTTTCTTTCTCTCTCTCACACACACACTTTCTCTCCCTCTATTCTTTCTCTCCCTCTCTCTCTCTTTCTCCTTCCCTCTTTCTTTCTCTCTTTCTCCTTCCCTCTTTCTTTCTTTTCTTCCTCTCTCTCTCTCTCTCACACACACACACTTTCTCTCCCTCTATTGTTTCTCTCTCTCTCTCTCTTTCTCCTTCCCTCTTTCTTTCTTTCTCTCTCTCTCTCTCTCACACACTTTCTCTCCCTCTATTCTTTCTCTCTCTCTTTCTCTCTCTTTTTCTCTCTTTCCCTCGCCTCTCCCCCTCTCTCTCCTTCCCTCTTTCTTTCTCTTTCTTTTTCTTTCTCTCTCTCTCTCTCACACACACACTTTCTCTCCCTCTATTCTTTCTCTCTCTCTCTTTCTCCTTCCCTCTTTCTTTCTCTCTTTCTCCTTCCCTCTTTCTTTCTTTCTTTCTTTCTCTCTCTCTCTCTCTCTCACACACTTTCTCTCCCTCTATTCTTTCTTTCTTTCTTTCTTTCTCTCTCTCTCTCTTACACACACATTTTTTCTCCCTCTGATTCTCTTTTTTCTACCTTGTTCTCTCTCTCTCTCTCTCTCTCTCTCTCTCTCTCTCTCTCTCTCTCTCTCATACTCTTTTTTCTCCCTCTCATTCTCTTTCTCTTTCTTCCTCTCTCAAGTTCCCTCTCTCATTTCCTCTCCTTCTCTCTCCTTCTCTCTCTCTCTCTTTCTCTCTTGTTCTCTCTCTTTATCATTCTCTTTCTCCTTTTCTCCCTCTCCTTCTCTTTTCTCTTTCTTTCTCTCTCTCTGCCCTCTCTCCTCCTCTCTTTCTCCCTCTATCCTTCTTTCTGTCTTCCTCCCCCACTCTCTTTTTCTCTCCATCCCTGGTTTCTACATGGTCTCCCTGAGACAACCCACTAGACCTAAACCTACCAGAGATGGCTCAGTCTAGAGTCTAGACTCTAGAATGACTGAGAACCATGGATTGGTCCTCATCCCTGTTCTTAAAATCCATTCCCCTGTCTCAATTCTAGTTCCTGGAAATGACCATTTGGGAAACTCCAGGTGGGCTGGGCAGATGCTGCATCTGCCTGTGCTTTGAGGCTACCAAACTGAGATGACCATTTGGTCTTCTTTAGGGATTCTGGAGTTGTCAGAAGGGGAGGAAGGTATGGGGATTGAGATCAGACCCGGAAGATGGGAATTGAGGTGGCATCCGAAGGGGCAGAAAAATCTAGGTTGATTCCATGGATGATGCAGGATCCAATCTGAGTTGGTCACCAGGACCACAGGTTTATTCTTCCAAGCTTTCAGACTGGTGTTGGAGTCCATCCTCAAGGAATAGCTCTCTCTCTCTCTCTCTCTCTCTCTCTCTCTCTCTCTCTCTCTCTCTCTCTCTCTCTCTCTCTCTCTCTCTCTCTCTCTCTCTCTCTCTCTCTCTCTCTCTCTCTCTCTCTCTCTCTCTCTCCCTCCCTCCAAAATGTATGTGCAGGGAGAGGTTCCTTTCTTCACTTCTTTTATGAAAAATCATTAGGGAAGCAATTATTTTTATATATGAGGTTAAGCTGTGCCACCACGGAGAAGGCCCTGCTGTAGGATCTGGCTTATAGGTTGGTTCATCCATGGCACCATCTGACTCCAGACCCCTTCCCACTAACGCTTGACTTTACAAAAGATGATTTGAAGACAACCAAGAAAAAGACCGATGTCTGGTTCAGCTGGATGAGCAACTGTGCTTTTCAGCACCACAGAGATGGTTGAAAGGAGTGTGGCACACACTCCGATAATGTTTTTGGAAGAAAAGCTTTGGATTCTGCAAGAACACAAGATTCCTATGGTACTGGATCTTTTTCCTGATTTTGGTGTTCCATTGCACCATATTTTGAACTGTGCACTAGCCAAAGAGACTACGTTCAACCACACATATGAAGCCCACAAAAACTAATTCAACAAAACATGTCTCAGGCATGCAGCTCTGAAGACTTTAACCAACATTGTTGTATGTGTTAAGCAAAGCTCATCATTGTTTTTCCAAGAAGTGTTTCTCACCCCCCTCTTTATATCCTCACATTTCCATCACTTCTTTGGTATAATTTTTTTTCCTTCTTAAAAATCCATTAAAGATGAATCCACACCCTCCCCCCACACACACACACCCAATTACTTTTGACAGACAGAAATTCATACCTGAAACCTTGGTGGCAAATTTAGAATTCAGCTGTTTTATTTTTCTACACTCAGAACCCATTTTTCTTTCTCTAGAGGCCACTTTATCTAAAGGGGGGGGGAAAAAAACCTCTATTTGCTATTTGATTTAAATGCAAGCATCTGTTCACATCCTTGTTTTTTGCCCAGCCATGAACTGGTACAGATATAATGCTTTTAACCTTGGCTATAGAGCTTTGGCTTTGCTGAATGCAGGAATCTGCAGCTTTTATTACAGTTGAGTTTCATCTTAACACTAACCTCAGTCCTTATTTTGATTTGCAGTCAAGAGGGAGGAAATCAGTCTCAACTCCAAAGTGTTCGTTGACGGCCACCATTGAGCTCAAAATGTATGTTGTTAAGTGAGAAAAAAAGTGAGGTCGCAAAAGGGGATCCCGTGACCCTCCCCCAGGGACGCTGCAGCCATTATCAATGTGAGTCAGTTGCCAAGCATCCAAATTTTGATCACGTGACCATGGGGATGCTGCAACAGACGTAAGTGTGAATAACGCTTTGCGGGCAAAAACTGTTTATTTACTTCCCCCTTTCCCAAGTCTTTCCCTCCTCCCACATTATCTCCAACTGCTTCTTCTTGTGCCATATCTGTTATCGGATGTTGGCGATCCTGTTTTTATCAGCAGCCGCATGAAAAAGCGCTGCTGAGTTTTGTCCGAACCAGTCCCTGAGATGTTGAAGCCACAATGTTCTTCTTCTGCCTGGACCTCCTTTGCCTTCAATCTTTCCCTGGAGGATTAAGTGGAGTATGCCGTATTTTTCTGGGTGTCGCATCACATGTCCGAAATATTCTAATTTTCATTTTTTAATTGTTTTGATGATTTCCCTTGGCTTTCCCAGGTGGCTGATCACCTCCTCATTCCTGATCTTGTCAACCCGGCTTCTACGTAACAGCCGCCTGTCAATCCACATTTCAAATGCTTCTAGTCTCTTCAGGTGGCCTTCTGTCAGAGACCAACTCTCTGCTTCATAGAGCAGGATAGAAAAAATACAGCATCTGACAAGCCTGATTTTCAGTCTTACCTGGATTCAAATAAATTGTTTTGGTAACAGTGCTGATGCTTGCCAGGTTCCATGATGGTCTGCGTTCTATTGACCGATATCTTTGGCAGGCACTGGAAGCTGTTTCAGTTTCTTGCCTTCCTTCCACCCTGCCAGCTCCCTCCCTGTCCCACTCCAGGGTTCGTGGCAGTCTGACATCAGCGGAACAGGATGACAGCGTTGACATAACCCCCCAAATTAGCAAGAGATCATCTTTTCCCAACCTTTCCTAAATGCGATGCACTTTGATAAGATTTTGGGATTGCCACCAAGTGAGATTTTATTGGTCCTTCTAGGAGTAACCATGGGTTGCATGGACAATTTTTTACACACACAACCACCCCTTGTAGGTAGGTTAAGCAAGGGAAGGACCTAAACAGCCTAAAGCAGGGGTCTTCAAACTTGGCCCTTTTATGACTTGTGGACTTCAACTCCCAGAATTCCTCAGCCAGGCACACGTGCCTGGCTGAGGAATTCTGGGAGTTGAAGTCCACAAGTCATTAAAAAGGCCAAGTTTGAAGACCCCTGGCCTAGAGCCATCTTCATCTACCAGAAGGAGTTGGACTTATGCCATTCTTAGGCCAATCTTAGTTCTGCCTGGCCTCCATCCACAGTCCTTGAAATGGGAATCTGCAGTCAAGGGAATAGTAATCAGGTTGTTAACCAAAAAGAAACAAAATCAATGAAGCCACCCAATCAAGATCCTGCCTTAAGATCTACCTGCCTTCTCAAAGTAATGCAAATCAACATGAGTTCAGCACCAAGCTCTGTCACTCAGACACCATTGGAAGTTTCTTCTCTTGTATTATATAAGTCTTGGGAAATAGCTCAAGAAAGCTTCCCTTTCTCCTGGTCTATTTGCGTTTTCTCCCAGGGCGTGAAGGAACACAAATCACAAAGTAAACTTCTGTCATCCAAGCATTCCATCAGAAGAAATGGATCAGGAAAGCAAATTTAGCATCTCAGCATGAGGCTTAAAGCTGCAGGAGAATTGCAGATGGGCAATGTTCCCATTGCAGATGGACCAGGCTGGCTGAGGAATCCTGGGAGAAGAAGTCCACCTATCTTAACGCTGCTGAGGTTGAGAAACGGTGTTCTAATTTGTTACACAGAGCCCTGCAATGTTCACTTCTATAGCTATAGATCGAGCCAAATATGCACCATGTCAAAATGCATATTGATACAACTGCCTTCTGTTGCAGAACTCTCTGATAAGGCTGGGCGTAGAGCAGCGGTTCTCAACCTGTGGGTCACGATCCCATTTGGGGTCAAACGACCATTTCACAGGGGTCGCCAAACAACGCAGTCCGCCATTTCCCCCCCCTTTTCCTTAGCTGTGCTACTCCCTCTTATTCTATTGGCTTTTGAAAGCCAATAGAATAGACTCTCTTGAATAGAGTCTAATTCTATTGGCTTTCAAAAGCCAATAGGAATTGTCCAGGCTGTCTCTGCCCTGCTGAGCCCGCCAAAAGTCCCAGTCTGCAAACGGTGCTGCAAGTTGTGTGCAGTGAAGGCAAGCTGTCTAGAAGTTTCCACCCCTCCCTGCTGAGCAACTACTAAAAATGTAAGTAAAAGAGGGCCAGGGGTGGGAGGTGGGAGGCCGGCGGGCGCAGGGAGGGTTGCTGGCACGCATGGGGCCCGGTGGGTGCCTTACCTCCCTTGGGCTGGGCCAGCTGGTGGCCCAGCTGGTGGTCGCCCTGCGCCGTCGCTGCCCCTTGCCAGCTACGCCTCGGCAGGTGCAGGGGGTGGCACCATGCATGTGCGGCGCTCCCGGGCAGGGAAAGTCCTCTGCTTACGACCAGTTGGGAAGTCCTCGACTTACGACCGGTTGGGAAGTCCTCGACTTACGACCGGTTGGGTAGTCCTCGATTTATGACCGATTGGGGGTCACAGCATTAAAAAGGTTGAGAACCACTGGCGTAGAGGAAATAATTTTCCATACTGGGCCATCCACTTCCTTTTGGAATTTTCTCTGTAGCTTTTTTGCTTGTCTAACAATGGGACTTGGGCTTTCAACCTGTTTTTTGGGGTTAATCCACTGCAAATTTAGGGGAAAAAGCAAAGTGACTCTGGATATTATTAAGGGTGTTGCTAAGATTCCCCAAGGTGTCAGAGCAGACCAGGCGGCTGCTGTTCATTAATTAATTCAAACGACACCCATTTCATTACTTGCTTGCATCTCCTAACTTTAGTTCTGAACCTGAATTAGAAAATAACAGGGACCCCTTTCCACTGGTCACCCTCAGGCCAATCAACCGTTCAGTTTTGCCGTTACAAAAACCTGCTGTCGGAACATTTGACACCTGCCTTTCTTGATTTAGGTTCTTGATTGAGGTTTCCCTACTTTGACCATTTCCAGGTCTAGGGACTTCAACTCCCACAATTCCACTACCACCATAGCCATTGCTGATAACTCTGGCAATTGAAGTCCACTCCCTTTCCATTTGCCATGGTTGGGAAACCCTGCTTTAAATCTTTTGGGTGACTGGCGTCTTTCTGCCCATCTAGGCCACTTATTTATTTATATTCAGACTTATATGCCACCCTTCTCCTAAGACCCAGGGCGGCTCACAGCAACAATACAATAAAAATTTAAAAATTAACTACATTCATACAACATACAAAACACAATCAACTCCCAATCGCTGATGGAGGGATATTCCTAGGGCCCAGGGGCAGAGCACAGCTCATACGCCCCAAGCCTGTCCGCATAGATATGTCTTCAGCAATTTCCGGAAAGCTAGGAGGGAGGAAGCAGTATGAACCTCTGAGGGAAGCTGGTTCCAGAGGGCTGGGGCAGCAACAGAGAAGGCCCTTGCCCTAGGCCCCGCCAGATGACACTGTCTAACAGACGGGACTCGTAGGAGGCCAACCCTATGCGCCCTAACCGGTCGCTGGGATTCATGAGGCAGAAGACAGTCCCGCAAGTATCCTGGCCCATTGCCATATAGGGCTTTATAGGTCATAACCAACACTTTGAATTGTGTTCGGAGACCAATTGGTAGCCAGTGCAGCTCACGAAGAGCTGGAGTGATATGAGCATGTCTTGGGAGACCCAAGACAGCTCGCGCGGCCGCATTCTGGACTACTTGCAGTCTCCGGACATTCTTCAAAGGTTGCCCCATGTAGAGAGCATTACAGTAGTCAAATCTCGAGGTGACAAGGGCATGGGTGACTGTGAGGAGTAATTCCCGGTCCAAATAGGGCCGCAACTGGTGCACCAGGTGAACCTGGGTGAATGCCCCCCTCGCCACAGCCTAAAAATGATGTTCTAAACTTAGCTGTGGATCGAGGAGGACACCCAAGTTGCGAACCCTCTCCGAGGGTTATACATCACTCTTACTTGCTTTTCCTACTTCCTTTTTTCTATAGCTGTAGAAGTGAACACCGCAGGCCTCCGTGTAACAAATTAGACCAGTTCCCAACTTTGTCTCTTTGTATGCCCTATCAGGTGTTGGGAGAGAGGTCTTGATAAGGAGAGTTGGACATAAGAGACCTGGATGATTTTCAAACCGTCACCAGGCCAAGGGATAGACTCTCAGATCTTGACATTGTAAGCATTTCAGTTTGAAACTACTAAGTGGGTGAAGATGCCTTGAGGAACTTCAGCTTCTGGTTTACATATGCATGGAAGTCATCATGGAACATATCCAGATTTAAATTGTGCTGATCTTCTCTGCCTTTACTCTAAAGGGTGATTCCATTCATTGGCTCAAAACGTAACTCATGGAACTGTTGCTAGCAACATGGCTTTAGTGCAAGGGACCTAATGCTGTATAGCTTGATAATGTTTGGGGTTGCACCCTGTACTAGATTGTGATGTGGTTTGTTTAGTTTTGGCTTCAAAAGCACCTGTAGTGTCCTCTGAGCTTGGCTGTTTTCTTGCAGACATTTCATTAGGGAACTAAGAGCTGGTGACGTTACCTAGTAACCACTGAGTCATGGTGGCGCAGTGGTTAGAATGCAGCACTGCAGGCTGACTCTGCTCACTGCCAGGAGTTCGATCCTGAGAGGCTCAAGGTTGACTCAGCCTTCCATCCTTCCCAGATCAGGAAAATAAAGACCCAGATTGTTGGGGACAAGATGTAAACCACTTAGAGAGGGCTGTAGAGCACTATGAAGCAGTCTATAAGTCTAAGTGCTAGTGCTATTGCTTGTTGGGTCATGAAACATCTGCAAGAAAACCACCAAGCTCAGAGAGCACCAAGGACCCCACAGTCCTCATCCATTCTAGCATGGATGATGTTACCTAGTTGGATCATGAACGATCTGCAAGAAAACAACCAAACTCAGAGAGCACTAAGGACCCCACAGTCCACTCTGCAAACTCCACTCCCTTCTAGCATGGATGATGTTAACTAGTTGGGTCATGAAATGTCTGCAAGAAAACAGCCAAGCTCAGAGAACACCAAGGACCCCACAGTCCTCATCCACTCCATAAACTCCACTCCCTTCTCGCATGGATGATGCTAACTAGTTGGGTCATGAAATGTCTGCAAGAAAGCAGCCAAGTTCAGAGAGCACCAAGGACCCCACAGTCCTCCTCCTCCTTCCGCCATCCTTGTCCTCTTCCCCCTCCCTTCTCAGTTCAACCCTGAGCTACAAATATTTCTTCTTCTATTAGTATCTTTCCATCCTTTAAAAGCCTCCTTCTGCATCTGAAAAAAAAAGCTTCCTAAAAAGGGAAGATTGTACTATGAATGATGGGTTATTCACATATAACCTCCTGCCCCTTCCTTTCAACCCTTATTAAGTAGGAAAGCGCCCCCTCCCCAGCAGGACGATTTCCCTGAAACTCAAACACCGATTCTCTTGCGTCCAACGGAACGAGAAAGGATAGTGGGGTGGGGGGAAAAAGATAATTGTTTAGCTTAGCACCGTTTTTTCATAACGCTCCTGACTCTTCTCCTGCTGGTTAAAAATTCCAGACCTTTTGTTTGGATGACAATGCAGCTTAAAGTCACACAAAAAAATGCCTATTCTGTCCTGTCCAATAGAGACACTGTGTTTGGAGACCTTACGGAGGATAAGGGAGGGAAGGGGGGGGAAATAAAATGAACGGAGCTGGCATTCGGTAGCCCAGATTCTTCTTGGCAGAGAACCAATCCCTGAAAGTGCTTAACATCATGATTAATTTGAGAAGGGAGTAAGGCAGCGATTATGCATGTTCTCAGTTTCCTAGGATACTGGGGAGGAATTTCATTTTAATCTTTATTTTAGAAACCCGCCTGGTGGCTTGAAGTCTCCCTCTGTTCCTTTGCCATGTTTCTAAAACAGACTCTCTCCAGACCAGGCCCTCCAGATGGGGCTCCAGGAGCTCAGATCAGCTTCAGCAATGGTTGGGGGGGTGGGGGGTGGGGGGAGAGAACTGGTGACCACCTCTGCCTTTCGGAGGACACAGGTAGTCCTCAACTTATAACAGCTTCCTTAGCGACCATTCAAAGTTACAACGTCACCGAAAGGGGTTTTTCACACTGACGACCGTTTGCAGCATCCCCAGGGCCACGGGGTCAAAATCCAGGCGCTTGGCAACGGACTCACATTTACGACGGTTGGCAGTGTCCCAGGATCAGGTGATTCTCTTCTGAGACCTGCTGAAGGGGAAAACCAGATTCACTTCACAACCGCGTGGCTAGCTTAACAAGGGGAGTCAGCTAACGACGGTGTCAAGAAAGGTCGTAAAATGGAGCAAAACGTGCTTAACAAATGTCCCACTTGGCAACAAAAAAAATGGGGGGCTCAATAGCGGTCGTAAGTCGAGGGCTGCCTGTATAATGGGGGAAGGGTTCCCTCTCTCCCCCAGAGAGTGGGGTCTTGAGCTTTCAAAGGATCCATTTACCAGCAGGGAAACTGAGGAAGGGGCTCCTTGTTCGCTGTTTTTAAGCCCTCCAGATGCTCTCTATGCTAATAGGTGACTTGAAATGTTGAAAAAAATAAATAAAGGAACTCCTGGTGGTCTCCTCTCCATATAGGAATTAATTACCGATCCTTTTACAGTAACTGCACGCAGTGCCTGTAGACCAGCTTTTCCTTTTCGCAAAGAGACGGGCTCATTTGGGAACCGAGTGCTGGATTCCTGGTTGAGGATGGTGTGTTGCGTAGTGGTGGGTCTGGAGCATGCATGAAAGATAAGGATGCTAGGAGATTGCTCTTTGGCTGTGGGGGGCTCACCCTGGTACTTCAGGGGCTGCCACAAAGAAGAGGCGGGTCACGTTATTCACCAGAGCACCCAAGAGAAGGATGAGAAATAATGGTTGGAAACTGACCAAAGAGAGAAGCAACCTGGAATTAAGGAGAAACTTCCTGACAGTGAGGACAATTAACCAGTGGAACAACTGGCCTCCAGAAATTGTGGGTGCTCCATCACTGGAGATTTTTAAGAAGAGGCAGGGGTAGTCAACCTTGGCTCTTTTATGACTCGTGGACTTCAATTCCCAGAATTCCTGAGCCAGCTAAGTGCTAGTGCTATTGCTTGTTGGGTCATGAAATATCTGCAAGAAAACAGCCAAGCTCAGAGAACACCAAGGACCCCACAGTCCTCATCCACTCCATAAACTCCACTCCCTTCTAGCATGGATGGTGTTAACTAGTTGGGTCATGAAACGTCTGCAAGAAAACAGCCAAGCTCAGAGAACACCAAGGACCCCACAGTCCTCATCCACTCCATAAACTTCACTCCCTTCTAGCATGGATGATGTTAACTACCGGTAGTTGGGTCATGAACTACCCCTGGTTAGACAGTCACTTGTTTGAGATGGTATATAGGTTCTCCTGCTTAAGCAGGGGGCTGGACTAGAAGACCTCCAAGGTCCCTTCCAGCTCTAGCCTATTCTAAAACAAGTGAACCCAGGTAGTCCTCAGTGTACGATCACAGCTAAGCCTAAAATTTCTGCTGTGAACCCAGGAGACAATGGGCTGATGTGACGTCAGAAGGGTTTCATCAGCATTGTTACGCCAGCAATGTTGAATGATTGCTTCTTGGGGGAGGAGGGTTGTGTGGGCAATACCGTTGGGCCACCCAGTTATGATGGTGACTGAGCCCAAAATTGATGCTGCCAAGAGGGATGTTTGTGAAGTGAGTTTTCTCCCAGTTTTGGGCCACTCGGTCTCTAAAAGGTTCGCCATCACTGACCTAAGTCAATTTAAGGTCTTCTACCTCCCATCCCCCGTAACATCTGGAAGAGACAGTCACCCAGAGGAATGTCTGACTTTCCTTGCTGAATTCCAGGGAATTACAATATAAATTGCAATTTATATTTGCGATCAGGAAAGAAAGCAACTGAAGGGCTGGGTTTCTTTCTTTCTTTCTTTCTTTCTTTCTTTCTTTCTTTCTTTCTTTCTTTCTTTCTTTCTTTCTTTCTTTCTTTCTTTCTTTCTTTCTTTCTTCCTTCCTTCCTTCCTTCCTTCCTCCCTTCCTTCTCTTTCCTTCCTTCCTTCCTCTTTCTTCCTTCCTTCCTTCCTTCCTTTTCTTTTTCCTTCCTTCCTTCCTTCCTTCCTTCCTTCCTTCCTTCCTTCCTTCCTTCCTTCTTTTTCTTTCTTTCCTTCCTTCCTTCCTTCCTTCCTTCCTTCCTTCCTTCCTTCCTTCCTACCTTCCTTCCTCTTGAGCTGCCCTGCCTCCTGTCTCCTCATTCCATGTCAGGGGGGCAGGGAAGGCCTGGCTACTTCGTCTGCAAGAGGAAGACGGATGGCAGAGGAAGTCAGAGGGGGAAGTAAGGCCATTACATAAACAGAGAGGTCGGGGCAGGGCAAATGCCGCGTTTTCAGCGTCACCCAGCAACGGAAGCATCCAGCAGGACCGCAAAAGACAGCTTCTGCTCAAGGCGACTCTCGGCTGCGTGTGCACTTGGGTGGAGACACATCGGGACAGCCTGTTACGTAACCTCTTTCCGCCAATTTCCAGAGGGATGAGCACCATGGCTACTCCGACAGGATTGCCATTAAGGGAAGGGTAACCAGGGCCTGATTCTGGGAGGAAGATCCTCAAGATGGGTCACCTACAGCCCTCAGCTTCATGGGGTTTTCTGAACGACCGGTTCTCTGTGTGGATGCCGCTTCCGGAAGTTCAATTCTGGGCCTGGGCAACAAAAAATGAGCTACCGGTTCTGCTGAAGTGGTGCGAACCGGCTGAATCCCCCCACTAGTTCAGCCCCTCCCACCGGAGAGTCCATGGCAGGGTGGCCGAAAACAGTGCTTCTCAACCTCAGGAACTTCCAGCTGTGTGTACTTCAATTCCCAGAATTCCCCAGCTAGCCATAAATTCTGCAAGTTGAAGTCCACGCATGTTAAAGTTGCCACGTTTGAAAAACACTGGTCTACAGGCACTGCGTGCAGTTACTGTAAAAGGATCGTTAATTGATTCGTAGATGGAGAGGAGATCACCTGGCGTTCCTTTATTTTTTTTCAACATTTCAAGTCACCTATTAGCACTGATGACGTTACGTACTTGGGTCATGAAACGTCTGCAAGAGAACCACCAGGTTCAGAGAGCACCAAGGACCCCACAGTTCAACCCTGAGCTACATACACATATTTTCTCTCCTATCAGTTCTGAGCAACTTGAAAGGAGGATAATAAAAGAGAGCTTGGCTTCAACCAGTGGTTTCTCCAGGAAATAAAATCATGTTTACAGAAATGGCTAGGAGTTGGTATAAATAAAAAGTTGATTTTTAGGTGCCTTACTGGACCCCCATCCTGCAATTATTTTTTTTTTGCAAACTACTGTAGTTTGTTTCTTTTTTAAATTTCTTCTCCCTTCTCTCCTCACTTTATCCCCTCTCCTTCATTTTTTCTCCTATTTTCTTTATTTCTGTTTGTATTTTATATTTTTTTTAAAAAAAACTTTTAATAAAAAGGTATTTCACCAAAAAAGAAAATAACATCACCGCTTTCACACAGCACTAGCAAGCACATAGATCCGGAGCAGCCAAAATAACGGCTTATCAAAAAATTGGAAAACAAAACAAAATTGGTTTAAGTCTCTCGAAAAACCAAAGAGGAAAACCAAGGCCAGGAAAGTCCGGCCACAGGAGAAGAGGCAAAATTCTTTCATTGTCCAAAGTTACACACACAACACCTTGTTTGCCCCCAACCTAAAGCAAGACAAGTAGTTCCCGACTTACAACAGCTTGTTGAGTGACCGTGCAAAGTTACAGTGACACTGAAAAAAAGTGACTTATGACTGTTTTTTTCACATTGGCAACCTCCCCAGGATCACGTGATCAAAATTAAAACGCTTGGCAACTGGCATGGACCTTGACTGTTGCAGTGTCCCAGAGTCACGTGATCTCCTTTGGCAAACTTCTGACAAGCAAAGCCAATGGGGAAGCAAAGATTCACTTAACAACTGGGTTACTAACTGAACAAGGGCAGTGGTTCACGATAACGACGGTTACAAGAAAGGTCGTAAAATGGGGCAAAACTCCCTTAACAAATGTCGTTAAGTCGAGGACCAATTGTAACGGCCCACCTCGCCCTGTCTTATAAACCGTGTTAAATATTTTGCATATGTAATCAGCAAATGATTGCAGGAGAGGCAGAATGTAACCGCTGCTCTAATGGCCTCTTTGAACTATCTAGTCAATTAAAGGCCTTCCTTCTTTTGCAAGACACGGAGCAATTGCTGGGTTTGATCTATCTCAGGTGGTTTCTGAACGGGGCTGGATTTGCATTGCTTAAAACTGCCTTATTGCGAAAGCTTTGGGATCGCTCCTCCCAAGAATGCTTCTCAAAGTGGTTTCCAAATTGTAATTTCTGACAGGTCTGGAAGAGGAAGGGAGCTGGCTGGAGGAATTCAATCAGAATACAGCTGGAAGGGACCTTGGAGGTCTTCTAGCTCAACCCCCTGCTCTACAGTTTGAGACAAGGGGTTGTCCAGTCTCTTCTTAAAAACCTCCAGGGATGAAGCGCCCACAACGTCTGAATTTTAATCAAATGGATGGTGGGGAATCCTCTGTGAAGGATGCCCACCACTTATAAGGAAAGTTGAACATTGCCCCTACAAAGTCATGCGTCTCTGCTTTAAAAAAAAAAGAACTAGGGGTGACACGATAGCATCCTTCCAATATTTGAGGAGCTGCCCCAAAGAAGAGGGAGTCAAGCTATTCTCCAAAGCACCAGAAGGCAGGACAGGAAGCAACGGATGGAGAAACTAATCAAGGAGAGAAACAACCTAGAACTAAGGAGAAATTTCCTGACAGTTAGAACAATTGATCAGTGGAACAACCTGCCTCCAGAAGTTGTGGAAGCTCCATCAATGGAGCTTTTTATGAAGAGACTGGACAACCACTTGTCTGAAATGTTATAGGCTCACCTGCTTGAGCAGAGAGTTGGAGTAGAAGACTTCTAAGATGCTTCCAACTTTGTTATTCTGTTATTCTAAAAGGGAGGGGGGCAATGGATCTTCAATGCATTTGACAACCTATGTATTTATTTATTTTTATTAAATTTATGTGCCACCCATCTGTTACAGCAACTCTCTTTTCCACTCAGTAAGAGACTCCGCAGCCTTTGTCCTGACTTTATAGTGCAGCTGAGAATGACCTAGCAGCTTGAGTTACTAGATGTTGTTGGAGTGTAGTGGTTAGAGAACTGAAAAAAAAAATGGCTTTAAATCCCTACTCAGCCGTAAGTCTGATTGGCCCACTTCACACAATAGATTTAAATCAGGAAGACATTAGCCCGGTGAAATCCTCTTACCGTTAATTTTAGCAGCACACGGAGTCAGGCTTCACACCCAGCAAATGACAGTAAATGACAGATTGCCAGATGTTTAAGCCATAGTTCAGTTCTTGGACAGACCTGGGAGAAGACTCCTAGCCATGATTGGGCTGGATTAGAGTCTTTACTGCAGACAAGAATGAAAGCTAACACACAACCATCGGTTGCTCACAGCAGTGCAGAGAAACCAGAGACTTGTCTACCTGTTCTCTGGGGCTTAAACTCTAGGTTTCTTCTTCCCATCCTTTCAAACTGACAGATGGGTAGCTTGGTGGCCTTGGGTTGGTTAGGAAATGGTCTTCTATACCTGAGATCTGCTGGTTTCCATCTCACTAGCCCTTACATGTGCACTAGATCTGGGGTCCCCAACCCCCAGTCTGTAGACCAGTACCGGACCGCAGCATGCCAGCAACCGGTCTGCACAAACAAGCAAAGCCCTATCCATGAGATGCAGGTAGTACACAAAACCACGCACCCTTTAGTCCACGGAAAATCCTCTCTCCACGCAACCAGTCCCTGGTGCCCAAAAGGTTAGGGACCTCTGCACTATATGGGTCAAAAGACTGTGCCAGTTTCCCATAGGATGTAGCTTTTAGCCTCGTTCCTAGTCCTGCTACCCTGCTGTCCTTCCCTATGGGGCATTTAGAACTACACCCAATACTGCAAATATATCTTGACTGTTAGGGAAGAGGTGGAATAGATGTTCCCAGTGAATGGAAGCTTTGTGTCTTTACTAATGGCTCTCCAGATTGCATTGGCCAGTTTGGTCTAGTGGTGAAGGTACCGGGCTAGAAACCAGGAGACTGTGAGTTCCAGTCCTACCTTAGGATGAAAGTCAGCTGGGTGGCTTTGGGCCAATCACCAGGAGACTGTGAGTTCTAGTCCTGCCTGTGACTTTGGGCCAGTCACTCTGTCTCAGCCCAGCTCACCTCACAGGGTTGCTGTTGTGGGGAAGAAAAGAGGAGAAAGGAGTATTAAGTATGTTCCCAGTTCTGAGTTATTTATAAAAATAATACAAGTGGGATTAAAAATAAGTAAATAAAAAAATAATAGTAGAATTCTACGCACGGCTCTTCAGAAATAGAACAATGGGCTGACCCTGAAGCAGGTGGTGAATAGATTTAAGCCTAAGCCTATCTTGACGAAGCTCTTTCCAAACCTCATTATTGATTATTGATGATTCTGTTTATTTTCACAGAGCATGGGTTTAGGGGATAATGACAACCACATCCAAGGAGTTGGCCTCTAAACGTAACATTCATAAATTCTCGTTCTCCTCCTTTTTGGCAAAGCCCAGCTCTCATCTGATCTGGTTGCCAGGAAGGCCCGGGTTCCTGGCTGGAATTCGGGTACATTTAAAAAAAATATA
The DNA here is from genome assembly GCA_034064705.1 of Bothrops alternatus. NCBI lineage: Eukaryota > Metazoa > Chordata > Lepidosauria > Squamata > Viperidae > Bothrops > Bothrops alternatus. The sequence goes on from JARGCV010000113.1 coordinate 2,475,041, forward strand.
TACTGGAAGATGTAGATTCGGATAGCCAGGATTCTGCCATCTATAAGATGTGATGAAGAGCTTGCATTTAAGGTTGTTATATAAACAAATGAACAATAATTCTAATTAGTGGAAGCCTTGGATATGCTACAGTAAAAACAAGCACTTTTGCAAGTCCTAATGAGACAGGCAGTTGTCCCCTTTGGCAGCGCTACGAAATCTCCATTGTAGTTAATCATCAGCAGACAAGGTTTACAGTCGCCGTCTTTTCATAATCCCCTACTAACAAGACATGTTTTAATCAGGAGCTAGAAGGCCATCCTATTATTGCTTCCAACTGGGGATGGCCTTTGTCTGTGTTGCATCTGAATTAAAAAAAAAAATCAATAGCCCCTTCCTCATTCTGTGTTTTTTAAAGGACCCTTAGAAACAGAGGAGATTTTATTTTTGACTTACTGTATGTTTGTGTGTCTCTCTCTGTGTGTGTTTTTAAAAAATTCCTAACCCTCAATGCTTATGCATCACTCAAATGAGGTATCCCCAGGCTGAATTTTGTTTCCAGAAATGATTGCTTGAGTCACTTCATGGTACAGCAAGTCCTGTTTCCAATTCATTACCAAGACCAGGGTAGAATTGTTCGCCTTTGTAATTAGTGTAGGGGTGACTAGATCCACACAACATTCAGCTGCCTGACATTTCCTTAATCCAATAACAATCCCGTGGCATCTTAGAGACCAACCTCAAAACAAGAGTCTTTGTCGCTTCTGATGCAAAACAAGGCACAGATTCTCCCTTAGAAGTCTCTCATTAAATTAACTCTTCCACGGACAAACGGGTGACCAACTCATGGCTCTTTCCCTCAACTTGGTGGATTCTGAAAATCAGTTGCCAAGCTACACTTCCACTACAGTACACACAACCACCATTTGTGCACCAGACTCTAGCTCAGTGTTTCTCAACCTTGACAATTTTAAGGCATGTGGACTTCAACTCCCAGAATTCCACAGCCAGCTGGCTGTGGAATTCTGGGAGTTGAAGTCCACATGCCTTAAAATTGTCAAGGTTGAGAAACACTGCTCTAGCTTAAACCATTTGACAAACTGATTGGTCCGTTGTGTGCCTTGAAATCCGCCCAAGTTGGGTTCCGAAAAGCCCTTGGGAACGAGGCTGCTGTCCGCGGTGCTGAAAACAAGATTTTTGCCTGAGCTCGTCGCCAGCCTTTTAGCCTGAGAATGACGTTACTAACACAAATATACAGCGAACCAAATCCATGGATGAAGATGGATTATGCTGTACTGCCCAGCATTTTTTTAAATTATCTCTTTGTCTTTTAACTCTGGGTACCATTTGAAAGACCATATGTTTTGAAACAAAAATCTGAACCACGTAAAAATGTCAGGCTGGCATTACTGAATCAAATCAAAACTCCATCTTCTTGGTCATCCTGTGTTCTCACATCGGTTGTCCTGAAGACACAAGAAAAGGCAGGAAATAAAATTCAGTGACACACTGTGAAGGAGCAATATATATGTGATTTGTTGGGGTTTTTGGGGGGGCTTAATATAATACGTGTACCCATGTTGAATTACCAGGCTGTAAGAGCTGGTCCATTATGGCTTGCTCAATGAAATTCTTTTAAACCTCCCTGTTTTTGTGATGCTTGAACACACATTTACTCTGAATATGGTTTCCAGATAATTGAAAAGAATAGCAGCATCCTTCCATTAAATGCATGTAATGAGAAGCTCTACTTTTGTGCATATCTGCAGTGTACTTCACATGTTTTGATCCCCAGTTTCATTGAGTTATGCCAAATTCTATTCTGAAAGGTTGGAAGGAATATGTTCTCTAGCCACTTAAAAAAACCCCAAAACGAATTATCACTATTGTTGGTATTGTTATACTTTTATGACCCCACTTTCCCCACAACATTAATGAAAACCGGTTTTATGATATGTTCCCTTGGATGAAGGGAGATGTACAGCTTTTGTTAGCTTGAGAGCTAAGTTGGGCTTTGCACATATGTCTGTATTTAGATGAACAGAAGTCTGAAAATGGATCTAACTGCTGGCTTAAGACATCATCTTTTTTTTAAAAAAAAATGCAAAAGGGGCATTTTTTGATCTTGTAGATAAGAGACAGACGTTTGGAAAGACATCCCAACAAATACCACTTCTCTTCTGCACAACTTGGGTGACCAACAAAATTAGTGAGAGTGACCATTCCTTTCAGGTTATTCTCTTATTAAATGTCAGATTCTTGATACCCAAGCACCCATCAAAGAAAGCATCATCACTGGTTTAAAAGAGGTAATTAAACCAACAAAAAGGTTATTATTATTTTTTTAACTGAATGTACAGAAAGCTCCCTATTGCAAATAAGGCAATTCATCCATCCACGTTTGCACTGTCGACTCTAACTTGCAACAGGTCATGGACCCCATTCTCTACTACTTGATTCTTTAATTTAAAGATTAGTAGCATTTTATTTTTCAGCCTCTGCAAACTTCGAGATGCATGGCTGGTCACTGCTTTAACTGAAGATGCTGGGGATAAAAAAAAATAGCAATAGCACTTAGACTTATATACCGCTTCACAGTGTTTTACAGCCCTCTCTAAGTCAATGTATTTTCCTCAACAATCTGGATCCTCATTTTATTGACTTCGGAAGGAGGGAAGGCCGAGTCAACCTTAAGCCGGTCAGGATCGAACTCCTGGCAGTGGACAGAGTTTGCCTACAATGCTGCATTCTAACCACTGTGCCACCAGATAGATAGATAGATGATAGGTAGGTAGATAGGTAGGTAGACAGACAGAGCAATAGCAATAACACTTAGACTTATATACCGCTTCACAGTGCTTTATAGCCCTCTCTAAGCAATTTACAGAGTCAACGTATTTCTCCCAACAATCTGGGTCCTCATTTTACTGACCTCGGAAGGATGGAAGGCTGAGTAAACCTTAAGCTGGTCAGGATCGAATTGCTGGCAGTGGGCAGAATTAGCCTGCAGTACTACATTCTAACCACTCTTCCTTGTGTCCCACTAGGGAAATTTCATGACAGTGAGAACAATTAATCAGTGGAAAGACATGCCTACAGAAGTTGTGGATGCTCCATCGCTGAAGGTTTTGTCTGAAATGGTAGAGGGGTTCCTGCTTGAACAAAGGGTTGGGTTAGAAGACCTCCAAGGTCTTAGTTACTTCAATTGGAAGTTCTCCAAATTCCAAAGAAGTGAAATCCAGCATGAAGATGCCAAACCAAGGCAGTCAGTAGAATTAGACTACAATACCGCATTCTAACCATTGTGCCACCACAGCTCTTTGGCACCTTCTTCTCATGCAAGGACACCAAGATTGAGTTTGGGGGTCTTCCCTCATACATATAGAATATATCCAGTGCATATCTTATATACAATGATCACTTCCGTTGTCTCAAGCCCAACTAATCATTTTCTTTTCACCAAAGGAAAGGGGACTATTTGGTTGTGAAACCTGACACATGGCCAGGTGGCCCACAGTTTTCCAAATGATGCAGCAATCCAGCTGTTCACTAAACATCTGTAATCACACCTTCTGTTGGGGGAGTGGGTAAAGCTTTCTAGAACAGTTGATCTTTCTTCACATTGGCTGTGATGCATGCGGTTTGTCAGGAAGCTGTTCTTCCTCCATTCCAGCTTCCTTCATTAGCTGAACTCTGGTTAACAAGCAGAAGAAGGCAGCGCCAGCAGGGTGGCATCCAGGTCATAAAATCTTCCACTAACCGCACAGTGGGAGCAACTGACAGTGAGAATAAAGAAGGTGGTGGAGTTTGCAAATACATTTCCCACGTCTTCCCAAGTCTTGGGGAAAGTTTGTGAATGCCGCTGCCTGGATCTTACAGGTGAGCAAATGTTGGCGGGAGTTGTGTCAAGTGTCAACCATGATTGAAAAAAGAGCTTAAAAAAAAAGACTAAGGAAATATTTCAGAGTGGGGAGTAGATTTTCAAGGACTTTTATTTGGTGTAGATCAAGAACTAGTTTAATGAAGAGAAGGACGAGGGGGGACATGATAGCACTGTTTCAGTATCTCAGGGGCTGCCACAAAGAAGAGGGAGTCAAGCTATTTTCCAAAGCGCCTGAAGGCAGGACAAGGAGCAATGGATGGAAACTAACCAAGGAGAGAAGCAACCTGGAACTAAGGAGAAACTTCCTGACAGGTAGAACAATTAACCAGTGGAACAACCTGCCTCCAGAAGCGGTGAATGCTCCAACACTGGAAGTTTTTAAGAAGAGACTGGACAGCCATTTGTCTGAAATGGTATAGGGTTTCCTGCCTGGGCAGGGGGTTGGACTAGATGACCTCCAAGGTCCCTTCCAACTTTACTATTGTTATTATAACCTAGTCCTAGAGGAAGGGAGAGGCAATGTTGCTATCAGTCAGGAAGCCAGTGGGCCGTGGAAGAGAATGAGGGAGAAGATCCCAAGATATATCAAAGCAAACTAAAAAAACAACACATCACTCCACGTGAGAGCATTTACAGGGCACAGAAAAGGTCATGGGTCCAATTGGCAGGGACCCAGACGTTAGAAGATACAGGTGTTCTCTCCTAACAGTGTACATTAGTTTGAAAGTGATGATGCTAGTTGGAAGTTCTCCAAATTCCAACACATATGAAATCCAGCAAGAAGATGCCAAACCAAGGAAGGCTGAAGTAGATCAAGAGTACACAACATTTGCTAGGTCAGGGGACACACTCAGATCAAGAACAGTTCTGTTCTCTATTTCAAAATATAGTGGGTGGCGCCAGAATTAAATTAACTCTGCTTTAATTGACCTTGAAAGTTAATAAAAATCAAATATAGCTAATAGGGAGACACTTGGATGTGATGTGCTTTAAAAAATGACACTTGGACATGACTTTTGAAGCTCTTGGAGAATGGTGAGGAAGCCGTTTTAAAACCCCATGAGACCGTGGAGGAGACCCTTGAGTTATGGGCTAGATGACAAACCTGGCACTCTACACCTTTTGCCAGCTTAAGGAGGTAGGAAACATCTCCCAGTCCTCATAGCTATGAAACTTAAATATCCAGATCTAATAGTAATACCTTTGAGATAAGAACTCATATATCATAAACCCATATAGAATGGAATGGAACGGAACGGAATGGAACAGAACAGAAACAGAACAGAGTACAGTATAGTATTGTACAGTAGGGTAGAATAGAATTTGAATTCAAATTATTAGAATTTTAATTATTAAATTCAAATAAGAATTAGAATTAGAAAGAATTAGAATTAGAATTAGAGTTAGTTAGAGCTAGAACTAGAACTAGAATTAGAATTAGAGTTAAAATTAGAATTCTTTATTGGCCAAGTGTGATCAGACACACAAGGAATTTGTGTACATATAAACAGCCCGTAACAGGCCATAAATCATATCTGAAGGTCCTTGAGAGTCATGCCTTGTTTCTTTATTGTTTCCATTCAAGAATGTCCACAGGTGTCTTCTTCTTCTTCTTCTTCTTCTTCTTCTTCTTCTTCTTCTTCTTCTTCTTCTTCTTCTTCTTCTTCTTCTTCTTCTTCTTCTTCTTCTTCTTCTTCTTCGTTCTTCTTCTTCTTCTTCTTCTTCTTCTTCTTCTTCTTCTTCTTCTTCTTCTTCTTCTTCTTCTTCTCTCTTCTTCTTCTTCTTCTTCTTCTTCTTCTTCTTCTTCTTCTTCTTCTTTGTAATGGAAGCTGCAACTATGAGACTGCAATACATTTAAAATAACAGAAGAGTTGAAAGGGGCCTTGAGAGTCTTTTACTCCAATCCTCTGCTGAAGCAGGAATCCCTCTACCATTTCCGATGAATGGTGATCCAGTCTCTTCTTTAAAATCTCCAGTGCAGGGGCACCCACAACTTCTGGAGGCAAGCCGTTCCACTGATAAATTGTTCCAACTGTCAGGAAATTCCTCCTTAGCTCTAGATTGTCGGGCCATCATTTTTGTATCAGAGGCAAACCAAAGGCAACTGTCAGTAGACATTGAGACAATCACTATTGACTAGGCAAATCAAGGAAATATTGCCCTGAAATCACAAAATGTGATTAAGTGAGTTGTCTGAGGTTTACTCCCAATGGGAATCTGGGGGAAAAAAATCCCTATTGACTATTTCTGTGCATATCAATATCATCAGCAGAATTTGGCCACAGCCAGATCAAAACAAATCCATTCTGGATCTTTCTGTCAGAGGGTTAACAAGTGCACTGCAGGGTGCCTTTGTTTCTACCGTGGCTTTTTTTTGTCTGCATCAAAACACGAAACTTTACGAGTAACATTATTTTTCTATTATTATAATGGCTTTTTTAAAAAAAGCATTTTAAGAAATTGTGTTGCTCCATCAAGGTGCATAACGTTGTACACGGTGCAAGAGAGCTGTTTTCTGACTCCACAATTTTTTTTATCAATTCCTTTAGTCAGCCTTCTGATAAACATTATTCTCTCTCCTTTCTGAAAATCTTCTTGGTGGTTTGAAGGTGTCTCTTTGGTGTCCCTGCATAACCTTATCTTGCCAAATAAACTTGCAGCAGTAATTTATTTCCTTAATACGGGTGTTGTTGTTTTTTTAAAGAGTTGTCATTTGGGCTCCGTTTCTTGAAATCAGATGGCTGCTAGCACGGACAGACCTTTTAATCCGGGACTGCAGACTGCGTGAAGTTACAGTTTGCTTTACTATGTTCGGTGAGATTAACCAGAAACGAGTTTCGTATATTGCGTAAAGCCATGGTTTCTTTTTAACTACAGTTTCTTGAATGTAAGACGAAACGAGGAGTTTGGAAACGCGGTCACACCCCGCTGAGCCCGTTTTAACAGCCCACCGTTTGCAAATAAGTCATTGTTGACTGGGTTTGAGCATCATCGCATGAAGACCTAATGATGTTTTGCTATAGTTGGGTAGCTGTGACATGCTGAAACAAAGCACGGTTTATGAGTCAACACGGCTGCCTTCAACCCCAAACCAACCACGCTGGGCTTCACACGACTCCAACTTTAACTGGAATGTCAAATTCTTGAGTCAAACATTTTCTTCCAACTCCTGGTGTCCAGCTAGCCTTTTTCTCATCATCACACCTAATCACTTAATCTGAAATTCCAAGCAGGGTACAGGAAGTTCTCGACTTACAACAGCTCATTTAGTGACTGTTCAGAGGTGCAATGGCACTCTCTCTCTCTCTCTCTCCCCCACTCCCCCCCCCCCGTGCAGCTCTGTCACGTCTTGCTGTAGCCTTAAGAAATTAATACGACTGGTGCAGCTTTCATCACCCCTTCCTTCCTCCTGACAAAGTACACAGTGCCAGATTGCTCTGACCTTCCCTTTAATAACATTTGCCCAGGATGTTGACATGAGTGACAAGGAGACACTCTGGTGGAGGCTTAGTTATTAGATCTGTGAATACCCACCAAAGCTCCATGATGGAGCGTCTTCATCTGCTCCGACTCTCTGGTGGCAGAGGAAGGAGGGAGGCAGTGGACACCGTCTCCTTTTCTCCTGCAATATCCTGTGTCAGGACACTGTACAAATATTAAAAAGCAAAGTCCATATTCCAGGACGGGCAAACTCTGTATCTGACGCAGAGCATAGCAATATAGCTGCCGCCTCCTCCTCCTCCTCCTCCTCCTCCTCCTCCTCCTCCTCCTCCTCCTCCTCCCCACAAACCCCATTTCCTTCTAGCATTGATGATGTTACTTGGTTGGGTCATGAAACATCTGCAAGAAAACAACCAAGTTCAGAAAGCACCAAAGACCCCCAATCCTCCTCTTCCTCCTCCTCTTCCTCTTCCTCCTCCTCCACACCACAAACCCCACTCCCTTCTAGCACTGATGATATTACCTAGTTGAGTAATGAAATGCCTGCAAGAAAACAGCCAAGCTCAAAGACCACCAAGGACGCCATGGTTCTCTCCTCCTCCTCTTCCTCCTTCTCCTCTTCCTCCTCCTCCACACCACAAACCCCACTCCCTTCTAGCACTGATGATATTACCTAGTTGGGTAATGAAATGCCCGCAAGAAAACAGCCAAGCTCAGAGACCACCAAGGACGCCATGGTTCTCTCCTCCTCCTCCTCCTCTTCCTCCTTCTCCTCTTCCTCCTCCTCCACACCACAAACCACACTCCCTTCTAGCACTGATGATATTACCTAGTTGGGTAATGAAATGCCTGCAAGAAAACAACCAAGCTCAGAGACCACCAAGGATTCCACATTCTCTTCCTCCTCCACCACCACCACCACCACCTCCTCCTCCTCCTCTTTCAAGGGCTTCTCTGACATTGGGAAGGAGATGTTTGGGGTGGGCATGGTGGTGGGTCCTTGGAGAACAGGGCTTAGCACAATGGTTGAACCAAGTCACGTACTTCCTTCAGTGCTGGTTGCTGTTGCATGTTACGTAAAGTGATCTGTAATTTCTGGAATCTTCAGGATGGGTTCTCCACAGCCTTGATTTAAGACAGCGGTTCTCAACCTGTGGGTCGCGACCCCATTTGGGGTCAAACGACCGTTTCACGGGGGTCGCCAAACACTGCATTTTTTTCCCATTTTTTTCCCCATTTCCCCTTGGCGCCACGTGCCACGCATGCACGATTCGGGCCGTCGCGCCACGCATGTGCGATTCGGGCTGTCGCGCTGTGCATGCGTGATTCGGCCTGTCACGCCACGCATGCGTGGTTCGGCCAGTCGCGCGCACACCGCACATGCGCGGTTAGGCCCGTCGCGCCGTGCATGTGCGGTTCGGGCCGTTGCACCACGCATGCACAGTTAGGCCCGTCGTGCACGCACCACGCATGCGCGGCGCAGGTCGGGTCACACTGCACATGGGCAGCGCAGGTGGGGTCTCGGTTTGAAAAAGGTTGAGAACCGCTGATTTAAGACCATAATAACTTAGGGACAACTAAGGTCTCCCACCCCCTATGCCTGATGTGCAAGAAGAAAACACATACACATGGTGAAAGGGGTGTCTTCTCAAACTCACTTTTCACTAAATTGTATACTACTTTATTTACCTTCGATGCAATTTGGGCTATTCATTTTATTTCATGGTCTGGCTCAACGGTTCTCAACCTGTGGGTCATGACCCCATTTGGGGTTGAACGACCATTTCACGGGGGTCGCCAAACAACGCAGTCCGCCATTTTTTCCCCCTTTTCCTTAGCTGTGCTACTCCCTCTTATTCTATTGGCTTTTGAAAGCCAATAGAATAGACTGTCTTGAATAGAGTCTAATTCTACTGGCTTTCAAAAGCCAATAGGAATTGTCCAGGCTGTCTCCACCCTGCTGAGCCCGCCAAAAGTCCCAGTCTGCAAACGGTGCTACAAGTTGTCTGCAGCGAAGGCGAACTCTCCGGAAGTTTCCACCCCTCCCTGCTGAGCAACTACTAAAAATGTAAATAAAAGAGGGCCAGGGGTGGGAGGTGGGAGGCCGGCGGGCACAGGGAGGGTGGCTGGTGCGCGTGGGGCCCGGCGGGTGCCTTACCTCCCTTGGGCTGGGCCAGCTGGTGGCCCAGCCGGTGGTCGCCCTGCGCCGTCGCTGCCCCTTGCCAGCTACGCCTCGGCTGGTGCAGGGGGCGGCACGACGCATGCGTGGCGCTCCCAGGCAGGGAAATACAGGTAGTCCTCGACTTACAACCGGTTGGGAAGTCCTCAACTTATGACCGGTTGGGAAGTCCTCGACTTACGACTGGTTGGGGGTCGCGGCATTAAAAAGGTTGAGACCCACTGGTCTGGCTGGAAAGGCCTCACTCGGAATGCCATCGTTTGTTTCCCTAGCTTTTAGCTTCCCCACACTGAGACACGCACAAGCCCGTAGATGACACAATTAGCAGCAATTAGGCAGGAAAACCAACTGGATGCCTTTGGGCTAGTCCTCTCTTTCAGCCCAACTCACCTCACAAGGTTGTTGTGGGGAGAATAGGAGGAGGATTGTGTGTGTTCATTGCCTTGAGTTATTTATAAAATTAATTACAATTTTTTTAAAAAACAACAACAACGAAGAATGTTTTGAGTTTATTTCTTGGGTCTGTAACGACCGTGTCTTCCTAGCCGACGTTGATGCCTACTTTTATTCTCTAAGACTTGATATATACGGCTGGGCCGGCTGATAAAAATTTAGCTTTTGGTCGGCTGGATTATAACCTACGTGAGTCTTTTTGTCTCCTGTTCCGTCCCTTCAAAGAAACAGTAACTACGATTCTGTCACTATTAATTAAAATGGCAAGTCCCTCCTGGGTTATGACCTTAAAATCTAGATTGCTTTGCTTCTGTAAACCCCAGCGCCACAGAGCTAGAGGGAAGCCAGAGGAGGGGAGGAAAAGGGAGTTGGGGAAATAGGTTGCAGAATAATTCAGGACCCCCTAGGTACTGGGGGGGGGGTGCGGGGGAGGGGGGAGGGGGGGCTCGAGAGGTGAATCCACTTCTGTTTGGCTCAGTAGAACTGAGAAGCTTAGGGTCCTTGATACAGATGCCACATTTACATAAACTGACTTAACGGGGGTGTTAAAATGCACCAGATTATTGGAACCCCAGGGTTTACATGGCAGCTCGGGATGGGGATGGAATGCTTAAAAAAATAAAAATAAAAAAAAGAGGGGACTTGCAAGGCAGGAGAGGGAAAGATTGGGCTGGCAAACAGAGCAGTCACAAGGTTAGGCTATGGGTAAATGTGTGCTGTCTGGAGCCCAGCAGTCCATTCTGAGTAGAGATGCCCCCACCAAGCTCTTGCGTTAAGGGTAGGCAGATCTAGCGCATGTTCCCTGCAGGCAATTCCCCTGCCTTTCCGTAGACCTACTTATTGGCAAGGGTGTAACACAGTCTGAAGTCATCTGCCGGAGACGAGGCAAATCTATCGTATTCCCCGGACAACCCTGCTAGCTTCACACATTTTTTTTTCCTCTTTGCACCGCAACAATAAGCACAGATGATTGTGGTTACTTGGCAGGAGGTGACTGCCTCCTAGAAGTCTGAGACCCCAGCGTAGAAATTGTAAATGCACAGAAGCACGCTCTCTGGGCGGTGAACGGCATCGCAAGGTGCATTCCGATCCGCAGTCTGGGATGAGTGAATCAGGTGGGTCTGCTTACAGGGCTAACGCAACAACAACAACAACAACAACAACAACAACAACAGCAACAAATTGAGCGGTTCTCATTCCTGCTTATAACTGAGGAAACTACCATTAGGTCCTGAGCAAGGCAACTCCTTTGACTTGGATAATTATTCCCTTCTCCTAGCTCAACATCTAGCTTGGGTCTCCTTCCCCCCCACCTCCGTGTTTTTGATTTGATTTCTCCTTCTCAACGAAGCAGACAAAATGATGTTGGGCTAAAGCATCACTCCATGACTGGGTCTGTCATCCATCTCCTTCTCATTAGCAGGAAAACAGGAAGCTATCAGTTGAGTCGCCCATGCAGCTTCTGGGACACACGGAACGTGATGTTCGGCGGAGTTGCTTCGTTCACCCCCAAAGAATTATTTTTAAATGCATTGTTGTGCGTCCTTTCAACTTTTAGCCTTTGCCAAGTTGGGTGTGGGCTACCACCTCAAGGCGAGGGTCATCACGCCAGCTAAAAGGCCCTTGGATCTGCAACAACCTTTTTGAAGCAAAGCCTGGGGAAAAAATAAGTAAGTCCCGAGCAGGGGTATGCTGCCTTCATCTCCGTGATGGAAAAAAAAGCAGGGTAAATGCAATAAATAGACAAATGACAATCATCAATACTGGGTGTAGTAGCCTGCCATGAAAAGGAAGGCACAAGAGATCAGAAACTCGCAGAAAAAGAGTTATTCACAAGAATAGGGGGACCCTGGGGAGCTCCCCACAAACAGTTCAGCTTGAGATAATTTTCAACAGGAGAGCCATTGCTCCATCAACAGCCTGTGATCAACTGTGATTTGAAAGATTGCCAGGGCCTGCAGGTTCTTAAGCAAATGTACCCTTGTTCTGTCAGTCTGGATCGTGTTTTCCATTACAGGGAAACATCCTCGAAGTTTGGATGATGAACAGAAAAAGAGAAAAGGGGAGGAAAGGAAAGGAAAGGAAAGGGGAAAAGAGAAGGGGTAAAGGAAAAGGAGGCAGGCAGGGCAGGTGAATGTATCAATCAATCAATCAACCAGTCACAATTATTTGCTCAATGACCAGCAAAATTTAAAAGAATGTTAAAGTCTGAATTAGAAAGAGAGCAAGTAAGAACCGACAGCCACACTTGTTTATCCTGCTCAACGCTTTCCCGCGCTCTGGATTGGCCCAGTACTTTGATCCGCAAGCTTTCCACGCAGGCCCGAGTCACGTAACCCACCAAAAAGGATAAGAAGGAAAGGGAAAGGACAACAGCTTATCGGGTGACTGCTCAAAGTTACGACAGCCCTAAAAAAAAGTGATTTATGACCGCTGTTGACGGTTGCAGCATCCCCCTGGTCACGTGATCAAAATTCAGACACTTGGAAACTGACTTGTACTTATGACTGTTGCTGTGTCCCAAGGTCATGGGATCCCCTTTTGCGAACTTCTGACAAGCAAAGTCAATGGGGGGGGAGCCAGATTCACTTAACAACCGTGTTTCTCACTTAACAACTGCAGCGATTCACTGAACCACTGTGGCAAGAAATAGGACAAAACCCACTTAACAAATGTCTTGCTTAACAACAGAGATTTTGGGCTCAGCTGTGGTCCTAAGTTGGGGACTACTCCCTGTAGTTAAATCCAGCAGCCATGTAGTGTGTAAAAATTAACTATCAGTGCCCAGAGAGTTCCTAGGTCAGTGGTGGCAAACCTTTTAGAGATTGAGTGCCCAAACTGCAACCCAAAACCCATTTATGCATCGTCGAGTGCCGGGTGGGTGTGGCCCATTGGGTGGGTGTGGCCCATTGGGTGGGCGTGGCTGCAGTGGTAATGGCAGACTGGGTGGGACTAAAAAGTTCAATCAATCAATTCCAACTTTGCAAGATCTTTTTTTTTCCCGCGAGAAGTTGAAATTGACTGATTGATTGAACCTTTTTTTTTTGCACACGGTGGCGGAGGCCTAAAGCAAAAAGGTTTTATAAATCCCAGCTGAAGGCCTAGGACCGGGGCGATGGTGCGCGTGCCATAGGTTTGCCACCACTGTCCTAGGTTGTCGGAAGTGAATGGACAGCCCAAGTGATTAATTCTGCAACGGCCTGGAACTTCATCTCTCCAAGCACGCAGAATGGGAGGCATTGATTCATCTCCAGATGAATTTCCCAGACAACCTTCAAGGGCAACTTTTATGCAACACATGCGAGTAATCTAACCTTGACATTATCGGAATATAGATTGTGGCAGTCTTTCTTCTGAAAAGATTCAACGGATGAACTCGCTGCACTAAGCCGCTCCGAGAAAAGCTACAGGTAGGAAACCTGGGAAATTAGATGGAGAGAAACTCCCGAGAGGCAGACTTACATTGTCCAAAGGAGGACCGTCTGATTTGGAGTTGGTTTGCTCTAATTTCTCGGACTAGAGATGCATCCGTACGCAAAGGTATCTATTTTGTCAAGATTCACCTTCCTTTTGTTAGCCTCCTGCAGTTGGTTGAATCCAGAGAGCAAATTCCTTGCCCATTGTTGTGAAAATAGTTCCCTGCCACTAGGGCTTAGTTACTATGTTGAGTTAAGTAACTACAGCATTCCTTAGTTAGTTCTTTCAATCAGTCCTCTGCTGTAGCCTGTAGGGACCTGGCGATATATATTTGGATATTTCCAGTGACTTGACATCCTCCAAATAAATTGCTTTACAGCAAACAGAAAGGAGCGGGCTAATGGTGAGGCCATCCAAGTTGCCATAGTTGCCTGAGTGAACAGGAAGCAATTAATTAAAAGAGCAGAAACCCCCTCATAATGGAAGAACAGTCTTCGGGAGAAGCCTCGACATTATTCCAACTGCATTTTAAACTTCCCTTCCCTTTCTCTCTCTCTCTCTCTTTCTTTCTTTCTTTCTTTCTTTCTTTCTTTCTTTCTTTCTTTCTTTCTTTCTTTCTTTCTTTCTTTCTTTCTTTCTCCCAAAATCAAATCCAACAAAAGAGGATGACAACATGGGAAAGACTGGAATGTGATTGGTTGGAAATGACATCACCCAATATCTCCATGAGTGAATAAGGAGTGGCAATTTCAGAAAACGGAACAGGCACAGAAACGCTCCTGGAGACAATCAGCGCACACTTATTTATTTATTTTTTTCTAGTTTTCTTTTTTTTTTTTTCCTTTTTCCACTATGAGGAACCAGCACGGACGATTCCCAGCGATGAAATACTTGACGGTCCTTATTTCACTGTATGTTTGCACTCCTTGTTTTCAACGCTAGCCTGTTTCATCTGGCGGTATTCCAGCCCAGATGTTGAGATCTGAAGTACTGATGCTTAACCACCGTAAAGGTATTTACAAAAGCGTTAATGAAGTACTGGCTAAAATTGAGGATAGAGAAAATCACTTACACAAAGGCAACGAATTTACGCGTAGCTCTGTACAACGGGGGGTGGGTAGGTTGGTTTAGAAACTACAGCCGATAAACCATCCATACCGAACAAAGTACAGGTAGACCTCGACTCAGTGACTGTTCAAAGTTACAATGGCACTGAGTTATGACTGTTTTTCACACTTATGACCGTTGCTGCATCCCCACAGTCATGGGACCAAAATTCAGACATTTGGCAACTGACTCCTCTTTATGACAGTCGCAGTGTCGTAGGGTCATTTTGACAAGCAAAATCAATGGGGAAGCCAGTTGTTCATTTAACAACCAGTTTACTAACTTCACAAGTGGAGTGTTACCACTCAACAACAGTGGCAAGCAGGGTGGTAAAATGAGTCAAAATTCACCGGTCCAAATGTCTTGCTTAGCAACATAGATTCTGAGCTCAATTGTGGTTGTATCTTTATCTTTATCTTTATTTCGACTTATATGCCGCCCTTCTCCCCAGACTCAGGGCGGCTCACAACAGAAATATAAGTACAGAAATATACAGGTCACTTAAAATAATGGTACAATATAAAAACTGTAAAACTGTAAAAACTATACCCACTCATACAGCATACACTCCCAATCAAAGGCCCAGGGGCAGAGCGCAGCTCACACGCCCCAAGCCTGTCTGCAAAGATGTGTTTTTAAAAGTTTACGGAAAGCTAGGAGGGAAGGAGCAGTACGAACCTCTGAGGAAAGTTGGTTCCAGAGGGCTGGGGCAGCAACAGAGAAGGCCCTAACCCTAGGTCCCGTTGGATGGCACTGTCTAACAGACGGGACCCGTAGGAGGCCAACCCTATGTGCCCTAACCGGTCGCTGGGATTCATGAGGCAGAAGACGGTCCCACAAGTATCCTGGCCCATTGCCATATAGGGCTTTATAGGTCATAACCAACACTTTGAATTGTGTTCGGAGACCAATTGGCAGCCAGTGCAGCTCACGGAGGGCTGGAGTGACATGAGCATGTCTTGGGAGACCCAAGACGGCTCGCGCGGCCGCATTCTGAACTGTAAGTCAAGGGCTACTTGGATATAAGGTTTAATATTATTTACGCTGGAGCAGGACACTGTTGGGCTGCTTCTGGTTTAACTTGAGTGGGAAATGAGCAACATGAGATAGGACCACTGCAAGAGAAAGCCACAGCACATCTCCAGTAGCTTTTCCCTTCGGCTGTGACTTTCTGACATGCACACATACGCAGAGTCACCGACAAACGCCCAGGTTTCATGGGAGAAAGGTCTTCACACCACTGTTTTCAGAGGGCATGCATCACTTACTTGATATTATGGGATGGGGAAAATGATACCTTCTAACAAACAGGGTGAGATGACTTTCATTCACAGAAAAGTGACTTTACTCTGGAAAATGCCACCTGATGCCAAGCACCCCTGAGTCAGCAACCTGGCACGAGCAGAAGGCTTTTAGGAGAAATGAGAACACAGCCGGAACTACTGTCCAAACTTTAGGTCTGGTTTTCCACTGGGAAGATGGTGGATTCTGGCACCACGCTTCCCAAGTCCAGCTAAAAATCAGATTAAAAGAAAACAACCTTTTGGTTGTTTTCTGGGGATGGGATGGGATGGTCCTCTCCCAGTGATGGGATGGGATGGGATGGTCCTTCTGGGGATGGGATGGTCCTCCTGGGGATGGGGTGGGATGGTCCTCCTGGTGACAGGATGGCCCCCTGCAATCTCCAGAAGATCAAGAAGCTATGTGGCTACCCTCAACCTTTGAGATGTTGACCTCCTAATCTAGTGCAATTGTATCTACTCAGATGGACAGCAGATCTGGAAGTTCTCAGGTAAAGAAAATGATCCCCACTTCCTTCAAACTTTTAGTCAGGGATGCCAGCAATGAAACATAGGACTTCATGTGCAAAAGTGCTTCAGCTTCTCCGATTCCTCGTGGGCCTCGCCTTCCCTATTTTTAATTATTGCTTCTATGCAGCATCCTTTAAAATAGCTATTAATGGAAGAACTGCATGCTGCATGGAGGGAAAATTTATGCGTCCCATGATTTACTTAGCCAACCAGCAGTACTATCGATTTTTTATTTAGGAGAATAATTAAATATTTATTTTCACTTTGTTAAGCTTGGGAGGTAGGTGGAAGGCCATAGAATGCCAAATGACATGCAAGGAAAAGGAGACCCGTGGCTCAAGGGCTGGAAAAGATCTGGCATTCCCAGGACCTCAAGCATGTGATCATCTGGGAATTCTGAGTTGTAATCCCTGCACACTTTGTGGGCACCAGGTTTAAAGGTGCACGTTTGGGGAAAGCTGAACTGACAATACACAATAACAGAATAGCAGAGCTGGGAGGTCTTCTAGTCAACCCCTGCTCAAGCATACCTATACAATTTATAGTTCGTAGTCCCTGACTTAATAACAATTCATTTAGTGACCGTTCAACGTTATGACATCACTGAAAAAAGTGACCTACGACCACTTTTCACACTTCCTTACAGCATCCCCGTGGTCACATGATCCAAACTCAGATGCTTGGCAACTGGCTCCTATTTATGACAGTTGTAGATCTCCTTTTGCGATGGTCTGACAAGCAAAGTCAATGGGGAAGCCTTAACAACACTGGCAAAAAAAAAGTCGTAAAATGGGGCAATGGCCTTTTGGCCATGGTTAGAGCTTCCCCGTTGACTTGGCTTGTTGGAAGCTGGCTGGGAAGGTTCACACGACCCTGGGAGGCTGCCCCTGTGGTAAATACTTATGGGTTCTCAAGCACCCTCATTTTGACCATGGGGAGGCCGTGATGCAGACATCCCCCATCTTTTGGGCGCCAGGGACCGGTTCCGTGGAGAGAGGTTTCTCCACAGACTGGAGGGTGCGTGTTTTTGTGTGCTGCCTGCATCCCACGGATGGGGCTTTGCTTGTTTGTGCGGACCGGTTGCTGGCATGCTGGATCCCGTTACTGGTCCACGCACCGGGGATTGGGGACTCCTGCCATAATGGCTGTAAGTGTGAATATTGATTGTGAGTCCCCTTTTCCAGTGCTGTTGTAGCTTTGAACGGTTGCTAAATAAACAGTTTATTAAGTGGAGGACTAACTGAGATCCTTCTCTGCGAAGAAATCCCACTTTGGTGCCTTCTTTCTCGGGACTTCTTGTCGGTGTGCATAGTTGTGTTACCCCTTTTGTGCAGCTTTCCAACAGTCTTCCTCTGGGAAAACTTTCCTTGCCCCATTCCAAATCGGAGTGGGACAGTCCAGGTTTAACCCCATCATGCTCTGCACTAGCCGGAAAAAAAAAATTGTCTGGAATTCTGCTCTCATTCATTACAAACAATAGCAAGAAAGGCAGACCAAAGCACCCTCTGAATAAAAGGCAGCTTTAAATTACAATGACATTCAAGGAAAAGGCACACACACACACACACACACACACACACACACACACACACAGAGACACGTTTTTGGCTTAAGACCCCAATTTTGTCCACCCAGTCCTTGCAAATCTCCAGATAAAGCTGGGGAAGATTGAAAGTTTATTTTGAATGTCCTGGATCACCTCTGTCAATCAGTGTGGAGAATATTGTGCTGGATGGACAATAAAAGTCGGTTTCCTACATTTCTCACATTTAAGTCTGTTCTCCTGCTAGGCATAGGAGATAACGATCCCGCTTCACTATAGACATAAGTGATATTGGCAGCTGCCTAGAATTCCTGAAGCTAGTTTTGAAAACCTATTATAAAGTATGTTTTCTACTATCAAGAGAAATAAATCTTGGCAGTTCTATGAACTGGGAACAGACAATGGTTATGAGAAAGAGCTAAGAATGAGAGAAGCCCTGAGTAGACCTTGCCTCAAAAGTCATTTTGATTCCCCCTCTGCCTTTGTCCTTTATAAGAAAGAAAGAAAGAAAGAAAGAAAGAAAGAAAGAAAGAAAGAAAGAAGAAAGAGAGAGAGAAGGAAGTAAGTAAGGAAGTTAGGAAGGAAGGAAAGAAAGAAAGAAAGAAAGAAAGAAAGAAGAAAGAAAGAGAAAGAAAGAAAAGAAAGAAAGAAAGAAAGGGAAAATAAGAAAGAAAGAAAGAAAGAAAGAAATAAAGAACCTATAATAATACTGAGTGAATCAATTTACAGGACTATTGGAACAATGGCAATTTGATAAGAGATGGGGAGAGTTATTAAAGACAAGATAGAAAGACAAGAAAGAAAGAAGAAAGACAAGAAAGAAGAAAGACAAGAAAGGAATGCAGGAAGGAAAAAGAAAAGAAAGAAAACAGGAAAGACAGAGAAAGACAGAAAGACTGAATGAAATATGGAAAGAGAATGGAAAACAGAAAGACAGACAAGAAAGAAAGGAAGGAAGGAAGGAAGAACAAGAGAAAGAAAGAAAGAAAGAAAGAACCTATAATAACGACTGAATCAATTTACAGGATTATTGTAAGGATGCCAGTTTGATAAGAGATGGGGAGAGTTATGAGCTCTGGAAGGCTTTCTGCCATGGCTGTCCTTAGGTGGAGACAAAAACAATAGTATTAAACTTATCGGCCAATGACCACCTCCCCCCCCCAAAAAAAATCGGTTTAAGAAAGTGAGGTTGCTTCTGACTCTCACTGTGATCTCAAAGATCGGAGGCTAGAAATTAGATTGAAAACAGAGGCCAACCGGTTCTTCATCTGGAACTCAGCTGGAGCATAATGCATCATTTAAGGCCATCTGGGAAGTGTTAGCTACAGATTTATTTAAAAACAGAACTAGGCTAACCAGGAGCATTATTCAGTGTAGCTGCAATGCATTCAGTTGCAACTCAAAAAAAATTCTTTTTCTTTCTTTCTTTCTTTCTTTCTTTCTTTCTTTCTTTCTTTCTTTCTTTCTTTCTTTCTTTCTTTCTTTCCTTCCTTCCTTCCTTTCCTTTCCTTTCTTTCTTTCTTTCTTTCTTTCCTTCCTTCCTTTCCTTTTTTCTTTCCTTCCTTCCTTCCTTCCTTCCTTCCTTTCTTTCTTTCCTTCCTTCCTTTCCTTTCCTTTCTTTCTTTCTTTCTTTCTTTCTTTCTTTCTTTCTTTCTTTCCTTCCTTCCTTCCTTTCCTTTTTTCTTTCTTTCCTTCCTTCCTTCCTTTCCTTTCTTTCTTTTTTCTTTCTTTCTTTCTTTCTTTCTTTCTTTCTTTCTTTCTTTCTTTCCTTCCTTCCTTCCTTCCTTCCTTCCTTCCTTCCTTCCTTCCTTTCTTTCTTTCTGTCTTTCTTTCTTGGTATCGTGAACTTTCAGTTCAGCCTCTCCAACCGTGATGGAAAAACGAGATGGGAAAAAAAAACCTTCACACCATCTAGTTGGCCCATCTCCTCCCCACTAAAGTATGGACCCCCAGGATATGGGTCTTTATGGCTTCAGAGAGCCTTTTTGAAAATGACCCTGTCGGATCCCCTTTATTTCACCTTTTCTGGGCCCTGCCATTCTAGTGGGGGGGGAGGTTTCACTCACTTGGGAGGGGCTGGCAGATGAATTTCTTTTACTATATGCTCTCCGTCTTTGATGTATCCCTTATGTTGTAAGGCCAAAAAGTTCAACATTCAGAAGGCCTCAGGAGCTTATTAATAGCAATCTCTGAGGCAGTGTTTGTCAACCTTAAAAACTTTTAAGATGTCAGGACTTCAACTCCCAGAATTCCCCAGCCAGCCATGTTGGCTGGGAATTCTGGGAGTTGAAGTCCACATATCTTAAAAGTTGGCAAAGTTGAGAAATGCTGCAAGAATAGAGCCATCAGAGAACTGTCCAAGGTCCTGATTCACTTGGGTTCACCTGGTCCTAGCCAGCTATGACACTGCTTTTACCTGATATGGTTTAGCTCAGGAGTCTTCAAACTTGGCTCTTTTATGACTTGTGGACTTCAACTCCCAGAATTCCTCAGCCAGGCATGCTTGATGAGGAATTCTGGCAGTTGAAGTCCACAAGTCAAAAAAGGGCCAAGTTTGAAGGACCCTGGTTTAGCTAGTGTTTTCCAACCTTGACAGCTGGAAGATGTGTAGACTTCAACTTTCAGAATTCCCCAGCCATTATAGATACAAAGGAAACAATCCAGATTATGGTTTTAGGTAATGCAAGGTTGGGCAGCCTGTAGTCCTAGGGGACAAGAGACCTCAAGTGGCCCTTGGAGTTTCTTCTGGCCACAATTGAGAAAGTGGCCCCACCATCTCTAAGAGCAAACCTCCATCTAGATTCTCTACATCTCACAACTCATTATGGATTGGAGTTTCCTGCCACTTTGAGGTGAGGAAAAGATGAACATCGTATTTGATGCTTAAAATAGGCACCACATTTTTAGTGTGGTGACTACCATTGTGTAGCTATTGTAATATGTGAACAGGCTCTTAAGCCAAGTCCACCTTCTGCTACTCAGTCCTCTCCATGACCAAGATAATTTTGGATGGACACAGAGTGCAGGAGCTTCTGATGATGGGTGGGGCATGAAGTCTACTACAACATTGTCCAACCCAACATCCAGCCAGCCAGCCAGCCAGCCACCCCTCAAATCTAATCTAGCCTATTCCTCTGAGAATCTAAGTGAAGGAGAATCTGAAATGCAGCAGAAAGAACAATTCCCAGCATGGCTCCAAGTACAGCTGCTGATGCTCTCTGCTTGGAGCTGAGCTTGTGGGGACAGAGAAATGTTTCATATGTAATTTATGGATGGTTCCCTCATTCCATAAAGCAGCCATCTGTCAGCCTATTGCAAAGAAACATTTGTAAAAGCTGCCTGCTCTTCCTCTCTCTCTCTCTCTCTCTCTCTCTCTCTCTCTCTCTCTCTCTCTCTCTCTCTCTCTCTCTCTCTCTCTCTCTCTCTCTCTCTCTCTCTCTCTCATATCAGCAGTTGCACCGAGCAATCCAAAGGTTGGATCAACACTAGGCCCAGGAAAAAAAATAGAGAAAATTAGAGAAGAGAAATATCTCAACCAGGTGAAGATAACCAAGTTTAACCAAGCAATAGCACTTAGACTTATATACCGCTTCATAATGCTTTACAGAGTCAGCATATTGCCCCCACAACAATCTGGGTCCTTATTTTCATTCTCAGAAGGATGAAAGGCTAAGTCAATCGTGAGCTGGACAGGATTGAACTCCTGGCTGTGTGTAGAATTAGCCTGCAACACTGCATTCTATCCACTGCACGGCCACGGCTCTGCTCGGAGTAGATTGGAGTAGACCACCTTCCTGTGTGGATGGGGTGTGTCTCTCAACAGGGATGTCCATGGTAGACTGTAAAACAGTCAGGTGTCCATCTGATGGAAGTTCTACCTCCTTTTATATGAATGGCACATGTATCAAGTCAAGAGCTTAAGTTTCTCAACCCCCATGTAGATGTTGGCAAAGCTTTCCTCCATGTCCTGTAAATCACAGCCTATTCAGAGAAGGGACAACAAGTGAATTGGCAGGTTTTGGTTTTCTTTGACCCTGGGTTAGGGCAAATTCTGCTCCAGCTGTTGCACTAGTTGCATGAGAGCAAATTGGTCACCTGAGCATCCACTTGCTCTGTCAGAGGCTCAGTGGACAGCAGGCTTCACTGAGGATTGGAGACCATGCCTGAAATTCCTCTCTTTGGAAGAGAGTAAGAGACTTGCAAGATTGATGTTGACCTTGTGGGGTAAACCAGATAGGAACCACAATCAGGTGAGCTAATTCTACTCCAATGGTGGCGAACCTATGGCACGCGTGCCAGAGGTGGCACTTGGTGCCCTCTCTGTGGGCACACATGCCGTTGCCCCAGCCTCACCTCTCCCGTGACCCCCTCCTCACCAACAGCCCCCCTAGAGGAGAGTCGCCCCCGAGCGTGGCCGACGCGAAGCAGTGCAGCCAAGGGCATGGTAGCCAGGCAGTGTAGACAAGACTCTGCTCTCATGCCCCATCGCACACAGTTGATGCTGTGGGGCGCGGGCATAGGGCATGGCTGCCATGGTGCTGCTAGGCTGCCTGGGTGATCTGCGGTGGGCCCTGGAGGCAGTGAGTGGCCCTGCGGGCAGGCGGAGCAGGGAATGGGGTGTGGGTGAAGCAGGGGTGGGGCAAGGGGTAGAATGGGGCGGGGCCAGTTTTTGGGCACTCGGTCTCTAAAAGGTTCACCATCACTGTTCTACTCTATTGTAAAGCTACAGTGACAGAATCTTGCAATCCTGAAAGTACAATCGTCTTCCGTTCTCCTTTACTGTCTGGGAAACTACGGAGAGTCTCTTTTGAGCTTCAGCCTGCCCATTGTCCAATTGTGGGCTATGCTGTCTCTTATCTGACCGTTCCTGTCATATTGTCACTTGCCTGACTCTCCCGAGGTCTTTCTCACACACCATTACAAGATTAGAACCTAGGTTTTCCTTCTCTCTCTCTCTCTTTTTAGTTTTTATTTATTCCTTTTTCACTATACAACAAAAATAAAAATGAAAAATACATTTTTTTCTTAACAGAACTGTGTTATACATCTCTTATATATTTTTTACAGTTTACTTACATTAGTAATCATGTCTTTTTCTTTCTCTGTTCTAGCCAATGATAACATTTGTTCCATATTTCATAAAATTCTGTTGCCTCCTTGTCTTTTAATTCTAGCGTAAGTTTGCTCATTTCCGCGCATTCTAGAATTTTGTATATAATCACATCATTTGTAAGTATGTTAACAGCAGCCAACATAGTATATGCACAGTGTTGGAAGGGTGAAAACATACCTACAAATGGTCTTCCTCCTCTTAGTCCAGTGTCTACACCAGCGGTTCTCAACCTTTTCTGGGGCTCGACCCCGGCCCGCGCCGCGCAAAAAAAATATGGCGGACCCGCACCTTGCATGCGCGGTGCAACGGGGCACATCGCGATAGGGAAAAAAATGGCCGACAAAAAAAATGGCCAACCCCCCCCCAAAAATGGCAGGCCTGCACCCCGCATGCGTGGCGCGACGGGGCGCATCGCGTGTGCGCAGCGCGATGGCCCGCATCGCAATAGGAAAAAAATGGCCGACCCAAAAAAAATGGCCAACCAAAAAAAAAAAAGGCAGACTGCGGTGCTTGGCGACCCCCGTGAAATGGTCGTTCGACCCCAAATGGGGTCGCGACCCACAGGTTGAGAATCGCTGGTCTACACCATCACTCCACATTGGCTGTTGAGTTGAAAGGGCGGAATAGGCCCAAAGTCACCCAGGAAGATTTTGTGCCTGAGGGAGGATTTGAATCTCAATCTTCCCACTCCCAACCCTTGACCACCGCCCCACACACTTGTTCTCTATCCACCCACGAGTTGGCCAATGTCTTTTATGGGCTTCATGCCCAGGCGAACACCTCCCTTTTTGACTTGGAGCGCTAGGTCTAAGCCTTGGTAGGAGTAGATTTCCAACTTAGGGCCTTGGGTGTGCTTTCTTGAGAAACCTAACCTCAAGTCCCTCTTCTCCGGGGCATGGAGCATGCACGCCTAATGCTGCTGGCTGCCCCCGCATGGCGCATGCCACGAGCCTCTGTGTTTCCACAGTAACCGAAGCAGCAAAGCATCAGAGATGCTTGTAATTAGATCCACGGCCACAGCTGTCAATCCTCGTTTAACCGCCTTGCATTTAACTCCTGGCTCCAGTAATTAGGGTTTACTAAACAGAATGTCAGGCAATTAGAACAGCAGGTCAATAGCTTTCTGTGTCACCTCTTTGAAGGCAAGATGAGAGGCCTCCCGCAGAACAGCCAGTCCAAGGGCAGAGGGGATATATTGCAGACCCCTCCCCAGCCAGAAAATTCTGACCGGTGGGGCTCAGAAGAGAGTTTTCTCTGTCGTTGCCCCCTCCCCTGTAGACTTTCCCCTCCCCAAAGGCGAGATGGGCACCCATTCTCCTGGCCGTTCAAAACTATCTAAAGCAGCGGTTCTCAACCTATGGGTCGCGACCCCATTTGAGGTCGAACGACCATTTCACGGGAGTCACCAAACACCGCAGTCCGCCATTTTTTCCCCCTTTTCCCCTCGGCCAGCGCAGGGGGCAGCACCGCGCATGCGCTCATGCGGGCCGTCGTGCCACGCATGCGCGATGCGGGCCATTGTGCCACGCATGCGCGATGCAGGCTGTCACGCGCGCGTCGCGCGTGCGTGATGCAGGCTGTCGTGCACACGCTGCGCATGCGCAATGCAGGCCATCACACCACGCATGCACGATGCGGGCTGTTGCATGCGCGCTGCGCATGCGTGATGCAGGCCGGGGTCACGGCCCGAAAAAGGTTGAGAACCGCTGATCTAAAGACTCCACTCTGGCATTTTGCTTGTGCGTGCGTGCGTCCGTGTGTGTGTGTGTGTATGTGCGTGCGTGTGTGTGTGTGTGTGTGTCACAGAAGAGCACATAGCCACGAGGCTTGTTAGGGTCCTGAAAGCCCCCCCTGCCTTTCAATTAACTTTTAATGTCATGTTTTCAAGTATTCCTGTGCCCTCTTTTAAATTTTTATACTCGTTTTTTATGTTTTATCTGTACACGCTCAGCCTAGTATCTCTCCGTGAAGCAGATCTGCAATTTCTAAATACAGGTGGTCCTCGGCTTACAGCCACAACGTAGCCCGACGTTTCTGTTGCTAAGCAGGACAAGCGGTGAAGAGAGCTTTTGGCCCCATTTTACGACCTTCCTTACCACGGTTGTTAAGCAAATCATGGCAGCAGTTCAGTTAGTCACATGGTCATTAAGCGAATCTGGCTTCTCCCATTGACTTGGCTTGTCAGAAGGTTGAAAAGGGGATCACGTGACCCGGGGGGATGTTGCCACCGCCATAATGACGAGTCAATTGCCAAGGGTCCAGATTTTGATCCCGTAATCATGGGGAACCTGCAAAGGTCATCCCTGTGAAAAATGGTCATCAGTCACATTTTTCAGCGCCGTTGTAACTTTGAATGGTCACTAAGTGAGCTCTTACAAGTTGAGGACAACCTGTAAGTCAAAAAAAGGTGGTCCCGTGGCTCCCGGGACACTGCCACCATCATAAATTTGAGTCAGTTGTCAAACGTCTGAATTTTGATCATGTGAGCGTGGGAAATGCTGCAATGGTCGTAAGAGTGAAAAAAGGGTTGTACGTTCCTTTGTCCAGTGCTGTCGTAACTTCAAACGGTCCCTAAACCAACGGTTACAAATCGAGGACAACCTGTGTGTTGAATTAAATAAACAAACAAACAAACAGACTATAAGAATCTGCAGATTTAGGAGAAACGGAAACAGGTCGCCTACGTACGATAAGGTAAAGTTTTCATCCGGGTGATGCGATTTGATAATGCCGGGAGGAACAATCCTGCATCTCGGGCGTTCCTCCCCTCTGCACTTAGAAATCAAGCCTTTCCAGGAGAAGGGTGAGGAATGCTGGGAGTTGTAGTTCAGCCACATCTGGCCTGCTGCAGGGTCTCCATCCTGAATTCTACAGCCTCACTTCCTTGATCCTCGCTCTTCTCCCCAATCTTCTTCTCTTGTAGAGCAAACCTTTCTGATACTTGTTCCTCCAGCTTTCTATTAGACTCCAGTGAACCATCACAATACCCTGGGCAAATTCCAAGTGTATTTTCCAATCATTGTTTTGTTGCTTTTAAGAACACTAATAAACCGTATGTCAATAAAGTCAGAAAAATGGTACACAACCCAACTTGGCTGAATTTATTATTTTTACCCTACTTTTCTATCTGGGGACTCCCGGTATTATAAAAGCATTAAAACGATAAAACATCAGACACAAACATCAATTAGACAAGCTGCTTCACAGCAGCTAAAGACGATAGCAAGGGAAGCAAATCAACCCGTTTATCCTTCAACTAAGCAAGATTTGGTTGATTTCACAAATACAATAATGTTGTTTTTTTAAAAAAATGTACGGGGAAATTAGGATGTGCAATGAATTTTCTCGTTGCTTCATATGTATAATTTTTATTTATGTACATATTTAATTGACTAATTGACCCAAACTGACACTATTAACCAGCGAAAATTGCTTTAAGCAGGAACCTGTCTTTCTTCTTCCCTCTTGGGAATTACAGTATAAGCAGGACTTAAAACCTGAAACCATACGAAGCATGGAAAGGTGTCTTACGTTAAATCAGTGGGTGAACCTTTTAGATACCGAGTGCCCAAAAACTGCTCCAGCCCCTGCTCCGTCCACCCTGCCCCGTCTCCTGCCCCATCCACTCTGCCATGCCCCCACCCCCCTGCAGGGCCACCTACCACCTCCATGCCCCGCCGCAGCAGATTGCCCAGGCAGCCCTGCAGCAGATGATGCTGCGGGGTGCGGGGGCAAAGTCTTGTACCTGCTGCCCGGCTGCCATGCCTTGGCTGCGCTGTTCCGCACGGGCCACAACTGGGGGTGACTCTCCTCTGGGGGGGCTGCTGGTGAGGAGGGGGCTGTGGGGGGGAGGCGGGGCTGGGGCGACAGTGTGCGTGCCCACAGAGAGGGCTCTGAGTGCCGCCTCTGGCACGCGTCCCATAGGTTCACCACACTGCGTTAGATCAGTCACCCATGCCTTCGTCACTTCCAGACTGGACTATTGTAATGTTCTCTACATGGGGCTCCCCTTGAAGTGCACGCGGAGGCTTCAACTGGCGCAGAATGCGGCCGCGCGGGTGGTAGTGGGGGCACCCTGGCAGGTACGAATGGCCCCCATCCTGCGCGAGCTGCACTGGTTGCCGGGGGCTTTCCGGGTGCGCTTCAGGGTACTGGTTACCACCTTTAAAGCGCTCCATGGCATAGGACCCAGTTATTTACAGGACCACCTTCTGCCAATAAATACCTCCCATTGACCAGTTCGCTCCCACAGAGAGGGCCTCCTCAGGGTGCCATTGGCTAAGCAGTGTCGGCTGGTGGCGCCCAGGGGGAGAGCCTTTTCTGTGGGGGCACCGACGATGTGGAACGAGCTCCCCCCAGAACTCCGGACGTGTCATGATCTCCGCACCTTCAGAAGAGAACTGAAGATTCATCTCTTCAATCAAGCCGGCCTGGCCGAGATCTCTTTGGGTTTTTTATGTAAATTTTTAAACGAGGCTGTTCGGGTTTTAGAATTGGGATTTTAACAGGTTTTAGTAACAGCCATGTATTAATTTAATTTATTTTTAAATATTTATTGTTATTATTTGTTTTAATTGGGCTGTAAACCGCCCCGAGTCCTACGGGAGAGGGGCGGTATAGAAATTTAAGAAAATAAATAAATAAATCTGTTTTTTCCCCCATCAGCTCAGTTTTATCGACTCTGACTGACAGAGGCCTCTTAGACTACCAGCTACCTGATTAACTAGAGATGTGTGTGGATCTACCTCGAAAACATCTATACGTAGTCCTTGACTTATAACCACAGTTGGGAATGGAATTTCCATGGATAAGCGAAGCGGTTGTTAAGACAGCCCCGCCTGGTTTTATGACCTTACTTTTCTCACAGTTGCTAAGTGAATTACGCAGTTGTCAAGTCAATCTGGCTTCCCCCCCCCCCCCTTGACTTTGCTTGTTGCAATCCTGGCAGGGAAGACCACAAACGGAGATCACACATGACCCCAGGAGGCGGCGGCCATTGTAAACTCATCCCCGTTCCCAAGCACCCAAAATTCCGATTCTGGCATTGCTGGGAAATGCTGTGTCAGTTGTAAGTGCAAGGAACCGGTTGTGAGTCGCTTTTTTTCAGCGTCGTCGTTTCAAACAGCTGTTAAATGAACAGTTGTAAGCTGAGTCTAGTTTTTTTAATATATTTATTTTATTTATTATTATTTATTTATTAATTGGATTTCTATGCCGCCCTATTCCAGGAACTCAGGGCGGCTCACAACATAGATAGAAATCAGACATTAAAATACATTATAAAAACCCCTTAATTAAAAAACCAATCATCCAAGACAGACATGCAAACAAACATACACTGGCTGGGGGAAGGTGTTAACTGCCCCAGGCCTGTCGGCAAAGATGAGTCTTAAGTAATTTGCAAAAGGCGGAGAGGGTGGGGGCAATACGGATCTCCGGGGGGAGTTGGTTCCAGAGGGCCGGGGCCACAACAGAGAAGGCTCTTCCCCTAGGCCCCACCAGGCGACACTGTCTGGCTGACGGGACCTGGAGAAGGCCGACTCTGTGGGCCCTAACCGGCTGCTGGGATTCATGGGGCAGCAGACGGTCCCGTAAGTAACCTGGTCCGATGCCATGTAGGGCTTTATAGGTCCACAAAAATAAACTACCAAACAGAAAAGAAAAAAGAAAAAAAAAACAACCTGCCCCATACATCCAGAACGAACAACAACGAAAAAGAAAAAAGAAAAAAAGATTGGTGTACAAAAACAAACAAACAAAAAGAAAACCAACCCAAGTATCAAATAAATTTAACATTAAACATATAGAATCCACCCTGGCTGAATGCTGGGGGGAAAAAACCCACAATGAATTCTCCTTCCCTTTATATGACGGGTCTACAAGGAGTTAATAAGCTTTCCTGCCCCTGTTTGACAAAAAATATCATATTAAATAAACAAATATTCCAGGTGGGGGGATTTCTGTCTGATAATCAAATCGACCCCACATTTATCCTCTGTTCAACTGGTCCTCGACTTACGGACATAACTGATCGCAAAAATTTAAACTGCTAAGCGAGTTACGTTAAGTGTGTTTTGCCCCATTTTATGACCTTTCCTGTCCCCGCTGTTAAGGGAACCATTGTTAAGTTAGTTACCCGGTCATTAAGCGAATCTGGTTTACTCATTGACATTGCTTGTCAGAAGGTCGCCAAAAGGGATCACATGGTCCCGGGACACTTCAACCGCCGTCCAGGTGAGCCAGTGGCTAAGTGTCTGAATTTGGATCCCGTGATTGTGGGGATGCTGCAACGGTTGTGAGCGTGAAAAAGGGACGTACGTCACTTTTTTTTCAGTGATGTTGTAACTTTGAAGGTCGCTAAATGAGCTGTTGTAAGTCCAGGACCACCTGTGGTCTATTCTTGAAGTAGACATTCCCAGCATTCTGGATTGAAAGGGGGCAGCTCCACCCAGCCAATGTTCTCTTGGAATTATCTGGATCTCCTGCGCAGCAGCAGCTTCAAGCTGCCCAACAAATGACTCATCCTTTCCCTTTCTTCTTTGCAGCTCATGTATGTGCACCAATGAAAGATATTAAAGATTGGCCAGCAGTGTTTCAAGCTGGGGTTCTTGAGAATTATTTGTTCACCTCCATCTAGCCTTCTGGCACACACCCCTCTCCACCACCACCACCACCACCACCCCCTTACACAGGGAGAGCAAGACCTGGCAATTCAGTGGAAAGAAAGAAAGAAAGAAAGAAAGAAAGAAAGAAAGAAAGAAAGAAAGAAAGAAAGAAAGAAAGAAAGAAAGAAAGAAAGAAAGAAAGAAAGAAAGAAAGAAAGAAAGAAGGAAGGAAGGAAGGAGGAAAAAAGATAGAAAGAAAGAAAGAAAGAAAGAAAGAAAGAAAGAAAGAAAGAAGGAAGGAAGGAAGGAAGGAGAAAAAAAGAAAGAAAGAAAGAAAGAAAGAAGAAAGGGGAAGGAAGGAAGGAAGGAAGGAAGGAAGGAAGGAAGGAAGGAAGAAGGAAAAAAGAAAGAAAGAAAGAAAGAAAGAAAGAAAGAAAGAAAGAAAGAAAGAAAGAAGAAAGGGGAAGGAAGGAAGGAAGGAAGAAAGAAAGAAGGAAGGAAGGAAGAAGGAAAAAAGAAAGAAAGAAAGAAAGAAAGAAAGAAAGAAAGAAAGAAGAAAGGGGAAGGAAAAAAGAAAGAAAGAAGGAAGGAAGGAAGGAAGGAAGGAAAAAAGAAAGAAAGAAAGAAAAAAGGGGAAGGAAGGAAGGAAGGAAGGGGAAGGAAGGAAGGAAGGAAGAAGGAAAAAAGAAAGAAAGAAAGATTTATTTTGGTTGAGGTGAAGTGTTCAGGAAAAGATGGAGAGACCTGCGGAAGTGCTGGGAAGATAAACAATGTTCAGCTGCCCATTTCCCCCCCCTCCTCCTCATTTTTGAGCTTTGAAAAACTGGCATTTCACTTATCTCTGATCTTTTCTATTTTTGCTG
This sequence comes from Bothrops alternatus, assembly GCA_034064705.1. Classification (NCBI taxonomy): domain Eukaryota; kingdom Metazoa; phylum Chordata; class Lepidosauria; order Squamata; family Viperidae; genus Bothrops; species Bothrops alternatus. The sequence continues at coordinate 2,505,435 of JARGCV010000113.1, forward strand.
CCTACCGCTCCCGGGTTCGGGCTCCTTAAAATTCAGCCGCGGCGCACCAAAAGAATGGCAATATCATTTCTCAAAATTTAGGGGCAAAAGGACAAGTCGGAGAGTTGTGTTCAAGCTTCCGGTAGGCTCCAGGAGCCCTTTCCAGTTTTAAAAAGGCCCTCGGCGTTGTTAAGAAGACTCAACAATTCTCATCCACCCACCAATATTATCGTGTTGCTGTTTTAATCCCTCTGGTCCAAAGCCGCAGTAATTAAAACACGGGTGGCCAACACGGTTCTTAATATAAGACAACTGACAACTCTTAGAGGGTCTGCTCTCCCTCTTGAACTGGGGGCCTTGAAAAAGTCTCCCCGCCGAAGATCAGATTGATGGGCTGAGTGGGTGACCTGTTCCTTTGCTTTCAGGACCTTGGAAAGTTCAGAGGAAAAAACAACAACACTACACTTTGCATTCAAGAAATCTCCGTTTTTAGTTGCTCGGACATGACCCCTGAACTGTATCTGAAGAGGGATGAGAGGGAAGAAAGGAGAGGAGAGAGAAAAGAGTAAAGGAGAGGAGAAGGAAGTAGGAAGGTTGGAGGAGAAGAGGAGAAGTGGGGAGAAAGGGGAGGAGAGTGGTGAAGGAAAGAGAAGAGGAGAGGAAGAAGAGGGAAGTAGGGAAGAAAGAAAAGAAAGGGAGAAAGAAGGCAGAGAAGAAGGAGTGTGGATGCGGTGAAAGGGGAAATGGGCGAGCAACTCCAAAAGTCATGTGTATGTATTTATTTCATTTTATTAAAAGTATCTTATATATGAATGTAAAAAGAATGTATGTTAACATCTCATAAATATCACGGTATATGTATGGGGAGAGTTTGGAAAAATAAAAAAAATATTAAAAAAAAAGAAATCTCAGTTTTTAAAGTCACCCACTAAAGAGATTTCAGGAAACAGTTATGCGTGCGCTGTCGCGGGTCACAATATGAAACCTCTGGCTTTGGCACCAAGGGAAAAGCCTAACATTTGCCCAAATGACCTTCCACAATCAAAGCTACACAATTCATCAATCGATCACCTTGCTCCCCAGCCCATCTCCTCTTAGTGACTCTCCTACAGGCAGTCCTCAATTTACAACAGGTCATCTAGTGGCCATTTAAAGTTACAACAGCACTGGAAAAACAAATGACCTTTGAGCGTTTTCCGCACTCAAGACGGTTGCACCATTGCTACGACCGTTTTTCACAGGACCGCTGCAGTATCCCCGTGGTCACGTGATCAAACATCAGATGCTTGGCAACTGACTCGTGTTTATGACGGTTGCTGTGTCCCCCGGGGTCACATGATCCCCTTTTGCGAACTTCTGACATGCAAAGTGAATGGGAGAGGCCAGAGTCACTTAAGAACCGCGTTACTAACTTAATCATTGCAGTGGTTTTGCTTAACAACCGTGGCAAGAAAGGTCATAAAGCGGGGCAAAACACTTAACAAATGTCTCACTTAGCCACAGAAAGTTTGGACTCAATTGTGGTTGTACACCAAGGACTACCTGTATACTTAATAAATACACAGACATAAAGTTCCCATTCCAAGCCCCTGGGATCAAATTCTGATATCTCCAGTAAAGCTGTTTCATTTTGTAAAATTTAACTTCATTTTTTTTAACCCTCCGAGGATTCAGAGTAGCCGAGTTGGAAGGGACCCTGGAGGTCATCTAGCCCAACCCCCTGCTCAGGCAGGAAACCCTGAAATGCCATTTCAGACAAATGACTATCTAATCACTTCTTGAAAACCTCCAGTGTTGAAGCACCCACAATTTCTAGAGGCGAGTTGTTCCGCCGATTCGTTGTTCTCACGGTCAGGAAATCCCTCCTTAGTTCTAGGTTTGCTTCTCCCTTGGGTGCAGGCTGCCAGCGAGGCTGAAGTTTAAAAGTTCAACAGAGTTGATCAGCAACCCCACTCTTGATCTGATAAAATGAATGCCTCTTTAATCGCAAGGAAGTGGTCTGCCGCTCATAAAACCTTTCTAATACACGGTGGGCTATTTTATGGGAATGCATGTCTGCCTGGAAACATCCTTGACTGCTAATCGCTGTTACCATACCGCCAGGTTAAAAAGATCATAAATCTAACTAAACAGATGATGTAATTGGAGTAGCAGAGGAAGAAATACTGGCGGTGGTTATAATCCTTCCCATGAACGCTGTGACTGCAGGCAGGAGCTCCTGATGTTTCCTCGACAAGATTTTGCAGAAGGGCTTTGGCGTCGCTTTCTTCCTAGGGCCAAAAGAGAGTGACTTGGCCAAGCCACCCAGTTGGCTTTTTGAACCTAAGGTCAGGATTTGAACTCAGCATTCCCTGCTTCTAATTCTTTAACTGCTACTACACCAACCTGGCTCTCAATGTTCTGGTGGGCCATTTAAAATGAAAGGAAATGTCTTTCGTTGCCCCCTTGCTGGAAATTGGGAAGAAGGAGATGGAGAAGGCCATCCGCTGCAACTGGTAATTGCGGGTGGCTACATGATCCCTCTAGTATCAAAATCCGTGAAAAAGAAAAAAAGAAAGGGACAAAGAAAAAAGGAGATAGAAAAGAGAAAAAGAAAATAAAAGAACAGAAAACATTTTATCTATTCTCTCTCTCTCTCTCTCCCTCCCTCCCTCCCTCCCTCTCTCTCTCTCTCTCTCTCTCTCTCTCTCTCTCTCTCTCTCTCTCTCTATTTATCATCTATATAATCTATCTATTTATCTATCTGTCTGTCTGTCTGTCTGTCTGTCTATTTATCTATCTATCTATCTATCTATCTATCTATCTATCTATTTATCTATCTATCTATCATCTATCTATTTATCTATCTATCTGTCTATCTATCTGCCTGCCTGCCTGCCTGCCTGCCTGCCTGCCTGCCTGCCTGCCTATCTATCTATCTATCTATCTATCTATCTATCTATCTATCTATCTATCTATCTATCTATCTATCTATCTATCTATCATCTATTTATCTATCTGTCTGCCTGCCTGCCTGCCTGCCTATCTATCTATCTATCTATCTATCTATCTATCTATCTATCTATCTATCTATCTATCTATCTATCTATCTATCTATCTATCATCTATCTATTTATCTGTCTGTCTGTCTGCCTGTCTTCTGTCTGTTTGTCTGTCTGTCTGTCTGTCTGTCTGTCTGTCTGTCTGTCTGTCTAATCTATCTATCTATCTAATCTATCATCTTTCTATCTCTGTCTTTCAATCTTCTTCTTGCCAGTTATGAATATAATCCTATCAAAACTCTCTCTCTCTCACTAAGATTGCATTGTGTTTCCCTTCTTTTTTAAAACTATTCTTTCTACTCATCAAAACCATAAGTCACAAAATCATTTTGATCTTGATTTTTTTTAATGCAAAAAGTCCCTAACAGGCTTCTGGTGATTGATGAATATCAGTAATGGTTTGGAATACATTTAAAATGTCTATTGCCCATGTATATAATAATTTCCCCCTCTTGTCATTCAAGACGTTTCAAAGACACAGGCTCCTTCAGGATAGGCTCCAAAAACTGTTTTGAAAACTATTTTTGGCCACTGAACTTAGAAAATCTCAGGTCACCCATCCTTGCAAAGTAATTCTCCAGGTGAAAAAGGCTTTTCCTTGTGAAATGTTCACCCTCGCTTTGCATCTCTGGTGTGTGTGTGTAACAGAGAAAGGGGTGTAGGTGTGTATTTGTGTGTAATGAATACCCTAGTATTCATTACAACAAGTAAAGTAAAGGATAGAAATTTTATTTTTGTGTTTTGATGTCCCTGACTGATTCACTCAGGTCTTCCGAATAATCAAAACTGAGAAATTTATCTGAACATTGCTTTGATTAGTTAACTTACCCACTAGTTTTGCACTTTGGTTTTAAAAAGCCAAAGGCCATTTCAATAATTAAGGTGGACAAATAATTGCTATCACCAAATAGAGATTAAATATTTCATCAGGAATGGTATGTGTATAAAGGAATTACTTTTTAAAAATTAAAGGGAAAAAAAATAGAAGGATGTTGAAATGTGTTTTCTAGAGGCTATCCTCCTAGAATCCTTCTTGATATCCTACTTTTCTACCTGCAGGGATCCAGTAAGGATATTCAGGCATATTTCTCCCAACAAAGGGACAGAATTGCTTAGGGCAACAAGAAAGGTATCTACAGTAGTCCTCGGATTACGACCACAGTTAAGCCCAACACTTATGTTGCTAAGTCACCACAATGTAAAAAAGATGTTAAGACTCTAGAAAGAGTACAGAGAAGAGCAACAAAGATGATTAGGAGACTGGAGGCTAAAACATATAAGGAAAGGCTGCTGGAATTGGGTATGTCCAGTTTAATGAAGAGAAGGATGAAGGGGGACAGGATAGCAGTGCTCCAATATCTCAGGGGCTGCCCCAAAGAAGAGGGAGTCAAGCTATTCTCCAAAGCACCTGAAGGCAGGACAAGAAGCAACCGATGGAAACTAACCAAGGAGAGAAGCAACCTAGAACTAAGGAGAAACTTCCTGACAGTTAGAACAATTAACCAGTGGAACAACCTGCCTCCAGGAGCGGTGAATGCTCCAACACTGGAGGTTTTTAAGAAGAGACTGGACAGCCATTTGTCTGAAATGGTATAGGGTTACCTGCCTGAGCAGGGGGCTGGACTAGATGACCTCCAAGGTCCTTTTCAACTTTATTATTATTATTGTTGTTGTTGTTGTTATTAATCACACAGTCAGCCAGATGTTCAGACTGGATTTGGCATTTTTGTCTACCTATATTATTATTATTATTGTTGTTGTTGTTGTTGTTATGTGAAACATTTGCTAAGCACATTTGCTAACCTTTCTTGCCTCAGTCGTTAAGTTGCATCACTGCAGTTGTTAGACACCCGGTTGTTAAGTGAATCTGGCTTCCCCATTGACTTTGCTTGTCAGAAGTTTGCAAAAGGGAATCACGTGACCCCAGGACACGGCAACCGTCATAAATACGAGTCAGTTGCCAATCGTCTGAAATTTGATTGCGTGACCACGGGGATGCTGCAACGGTGATAAGTGTGAAAAATGGTCGTAAGTCAGTCCCGTTGTAACTTTGAATGGACACTAAATGAACTGTTCTTAGTCCAGGACTACTGGGGCAACCAACACTTTCTAAAATGATGCTTTTGAACCCCCAAATTCCCGGGATTCTGCATAAAGACCATTGTGCAAAAGGATTGTCTGGAAAGGCACATTTCATATAGCATATAATTGGAAATCTGCCAAGCACCCATCCCAACACCAGCAGGCTGGCTAAAACCTGGGAGCGATGCTTGTTTACCAACTCAGATCCCAATTATGGTAAGGAAGCCCAATTAAAAATAAATAAAGGTGGAGCAATCCTCTCTACGTATTCCGGACCGAGGGAAACTCATCCGTTGGGTGGGGAAGAGATTTGGTTACATAATCTGCCTCTTCAACCCTCAGCAATCTTCTCCCAGGGAGATTTAATTCTAGTCAGATTTGTGTTGCAACTGCCAGTGTGAATTCACCCCCCCAGCGAAGTTGTGTCCCACTGAATTAGGGAGACAGTTAGATTGCGATGTAGTCTCTCTGTACGTGGGTGTGCTTGGGAAGCAAACGTACCAAACAATTGTGTGTGTCATGCTTGTGATGAAAAATTAAAAATGAAACTTTGATTTTGATGATTAGATAGATCAGTTGTTGTAGAAATGGCTAGTATATATTAATGTGTGGAAGCAAAAGGCTGAGGCTGTGATGTTGTCATCTTCCATTGTGCTAAAGAGAGTCGGAAGTCAATGCCTTTCTCTCCCTTTTTTCTGTTTTCTTTTCTCTTCCCTTTTTCCTCCCCCATTTCCCATTGTGTTTATTCACCTTTGCACTTTATTTTTTGATAAACTGATAAAAATCGAAAACAAATCTATGTGTGAGTGTATGTGTGATGCCTATGCATATATCCATATTTTAGCTGTGATTTTTTTTACTTTTAGCATGTAAATCTTAATCTTGTTTTTTGTGTGTATGATGCACATGTGCATGAGCTTGTGTGCCTAGTTTATGATGTGTATGTATGTGTGATTTTATATATATGTAAAAGTAAAAATCAGAATTAAAATGCATCATACACACCCATTTGCTTCATATAATATATATATGTGTGTGTGTATGTATGTGTATACATATACATATATATATATATGCATACATACTTGAAGCAAATGGTGTGTATATAATGCATATGTGTACATGTAAATATTTAAGTTTGATTCTTACTTTTAACTTGTAAATTTTAATCTTGTTTAAAATTTTGTTTTTAACTATGCCTTTAGCCATATTACTTTTTATTATCTGCTTTGCAAACCATCCAGAATCATTTAAGTGAGATGGGTGGTGTAGAAATTTGAGAAATAAGCAAAATAAAATAGATACATGTATGCCTATGTTTATTCATTTGTTCATCTTATTAAAGAGCTGCCAAGAAAGAAATAAGAGACAGAAGGATAGCAACAAAAAGAGAACAAAATGCTCACAGCCACACAGTCATTTTAGTGGTCCATAGACGCTTGAACAGTTCAAACAACAAGAGAACACAATACCGGAAACTCTGTCCTTAGACATCAAAATCTGGCTAATTATCCACACAGCCTCAAGTTTTCTTGATCTACTAGTTGCTACCTTTTGGGCTGATGCAAAGATTCAAGGCTGGGTACTGAACACGTTCAAATTGATCTGATGCAGTTCAGAAGCAGGCTGGGTGCTCTACGGGAGGCTGCGTCAATCTGAATCAAATCAGCTTGCATCAGATCCGTTTGGAAAATGGATCCAGACATTCAACGGTAGCCAAACCCTCTCTGCACATCCTTACGAGCTGACTGAACCGTTTTTGAAAATCACAACTGGACATCATGGCATTCCTCAGCCACACTACGTACAGATAGCCCTTAACTTATGACTACAATTGGAATGAGAACCTCTGCGGCTAAGCAAAGCGGCTGTTGAATAAGGCGTCACAGGGCCACATCTAATTCTTACAACCTCTTTGCTGCGGTCCTTAAGCAAATCATACAGTCATTAAGTGAATCCAGCGAAATGTTAACTTTGTTTCTCAGAACCTGGCTGGGAAGGTCAAACAATGGCGATCGGGTGACCCTGGGAGGCTGCAATTGTCATAAATATTTGCCTGTTGACAAACATCCCATTTTGACAGTAAGGCTCATTAAAGGAGAGGTTGCAAGCCACTTTTTCCAGCACCGTCATAACGTTGAAAGTCATAAGTGGAGGACTACCGGTGCTGTGAAGGAGAGCTGTGCTGTCAACTCCAGGAAATGTCTTTTTCATTCTCCCCTCCCTCCCTCTCCCCCACTAGCTCCCTGTCCCTTCCTGGGAGCTATTTGGCTTTAGGCAAACAAAGAAAGGACAATTAAAGGCAGACTAAGCATGGAAAGCTTGGAAAGGCTTCGGAAGGTTTTTGTTCCGCCCTAAACAACGGAGCGCAAATGTAACCTTTGAAACATAAAACATTGCAAAACAAACCTGGACCTCCGAAGTCCAGGGAGGAAAGGAGCCGCCATCTTATCACTGCTCCAAAATTATAACACAAAAGGGAACATTCGATCCAACTTTCTCGCGATTGCCACCTGCTAGCAACCAGGTGCCAAAACCCCCAAAGAGAGGTAGGGATAAATGACAAACAAGGGCTGGGTTTGCACGATACGATTAACCAGGTCCAGTGAAAGATCCAGTGGCTTTATTCCCACTGCCCGCTCAGCTTTGGTTACTTTTTTTTTTAGGAGGGATTAAACCAGTCCACCTGGCTAGTTCGGGTGCCCAGGGATTGTTCAGACCCCTTAAGTGGATTCATTCAGTAATCGTGTTCGTGCAAACTCAGCTCAACTGAAAGGCACAACCTTTATTTCTCAAAAACGCTGCAAGACGTTGGTTGTTTTTCTTTCCCATCCACCCACCCCCCAGCTTTTTTTGTTAATTATTATTATTATTATTATTATTATTATTATTATTATTATTATTATTATTATTATTATTATTATTATTATTATTATTATTATTCTCCTCTCATTGCAAGCTTTGTGCAAAGTTTACAGGAAAAGTCTGTGCAGGGAAGGGGAATTTCCAACAACTGACCAAGGTGAAAAGATCGATGGTAAAGTAAACATATGTGGGTTCAAGGAGGCAAGCAAACCCGGAGGCCCACGGGGAGAAGACAGGTCTAGATTGGCTATCTAGATCAGATCTGCTTTTTGGAACCCAACTGTCTTTGCAAATCTGTACCAAAAACTCTTCCCCGGTAGATGGGTCTTGATCAGAGAAGAAACCATCACTTACCCCAGGCAGTGTCTTCTGTTCGTGGAGCGCACTCTGGGCTTTTAGGGCTGAGTCTCGGGCACAGTATGTCAGAAAGGCACAACCTGGAAAGAAGAAAGAGGAATGAAAAGGGACATATAGACTTATGGAATGGCTTTGAGAGCCCATCTCTGTGCAACAGTGAATGGAAGTGGGAAAACCAAGACAATCAAACACAATCAGAACTCAACAGTAGCTTGGCATGGAGACTTCCTAAATTTAATCAGCAGTGTGCTGCAGCTGCCAAAAAGGCCAACACAGTGCTGGGCTGCATTAACAGAGGGATAGAATCAAGATCACCTGAAGTGTTAATACCACACTTGGAATACTGCATCCAGTTTTGGTCACCACGATGTAAAAAAGATGTTGAGACTCTAGAAAGAGTACAGAGAAGAGCAACAAAGATGATCAGGGGACTGGAGGCTAAAGCATATAAGGGATGGCTGCTGGAATTGGGCATGGCTAGTTTAATGAAGAGAAGGACGAGGGGGGACATGATAGCAATCTTCCAATCTCTCAGGGGCTGCCCCAAAGAAGAGGGAGTCAAGCTCTTCTCCAAAGCGCCTGAAGGCAGGACAAGAAGCAATGGGTGGAAACTAATCAAGGAGAGAAGCAACCTAGAACTAAGGAGAAACTTCCTGACAGTGAGAACAATTAACCAGTGGAACAACCTGCCTCCAGAAGCGGTGAATGCTCCAACACTGGAAGTTTTTAAGAAGAGACTGGACAGCCATTTGTCTGAAATGGTATAGGGTTTCCTGCCTGAGCAGGGGGTTGGACTAGATGATCTCTAAGGTCCCTTTCAACTTTTTAATAATAATAATAATAATAATAATAATAATAATAATAATAATAATAATAATAATAATAATAATAATAATAATAATCCCCAGCATGACCACATAGGGATGGAAAGCCTCTGCCTAAAATCCTGAGAAGGTGTTGTTTCTCCGTACCAACCACATTAGTCTTTGTGAATGGAAGGTTCAACTCAGTCAGCAGAGACTTCTATCTTCTCTTTCAAATCGTTATTTGATTCAGAGGCTATTATTCAGTAATCTAAAGAGAGGAGACTCTTACTTCCTCTTTAGGGGAAAGGTCTAAAGAGCAATGGCTTTGCATGACAAAGGCCCAGATTCGGTCCTGGGCAGTGTTAGAAACAGCTACCATAGATCCTTTGGGGGAAAACTGTCTTATGCTAGAGACAGGCATACAATTTGGCAGCAGGTCAACATGTAACCCAGTGAGAATTTGATTTCACACAGTTGGTATGGATTAGCAGGGCCTGGTTAATTGGCATCAGCAGGAAGAAGCCAATACACTTGGGATCAGTGCAAAAATCATCCAGATTAGCACATCAGAGGTTCATATAGTCCGGATCAGTTATTGCCACTAGGGACTAAAGATTGTATTATGAGCTCTGGACTTGGGAATAGAATAGAACAGAGTAGAGTAGAATAGAATAAGGAATAGAATAGAATAGAATAGAATAGAATAGAATAGAATAGAATAGAATAGAATAGAATAGAATAGAATAGAATAGAATAGAATAGAATAGAATAGAATAGAATAGAATAAATATGGAATGGGAAAGAATAGAATAGAATAGAATAGAATAGAATAGAATAGAATAGAATAGAATAGAATAGAATAGAATGGAATGGAATGGAATGGAATGGAATGGAATGGAATGGAATGGAATGGAATAGAATAGAATAGAATAGAATAGAATAGAATAGAATAGAATAGAATAGAATAGAATAAATATGGAATGGGAAAGAATAGAATAGAATAGAATAGAATAGAATAGAATAGAATAGAATAGAATAGAAGAGAAGAGAAGAGAAGAGAAGAGAAGAGAAGAGAAGAGAAGAGAAGAGAAGAGAAGAGAAGAGAAGAGAAGAGAAGAGAAGAGAAGAGAAGAGAATAGAATAGAACAGATTGCAGAATAGAATAGAACAGACTAGAACAATTGCAGAATAGAATAGAATAGAACAGATTTCAGAATAGAATAGAATAGAATAGAGTAGATTGTAGAACAGAACAGAACAGAACAGAACAGAATAGAATAGAATTATTTATTGGCCAAGTGGGGTTGGACACACAAGGAATCTATCTGCAAAAGGTCCTACTTCAATCCTGGACCTGTGCAAATAAAAACAACTTTGCGATTTGCTGACATTTTGAATGGACAATGTTGGATGAGCTGATATAGAGAAACCAAAACAGCTCCACGAAATGAGGAAGAGATCTCAAAAGACACCACAAGATTCTTTCTCTGACACTCATCTGTCTTGACTCAGCACTGGTACTTTAAGGTGTTCTCTTAACGAAGTTTGGACAAAGTTTAAAAAGAGACTCAACCTTTCCTGAATGCAAATCAGAGGCCTACTTGGGAACAAGAAACAGAGTCTTCATGCACCACCTCAAACACGTCCAGATTGGATCGTGAAGTGAAGGAAAAATAGTATTTCTTCATTGCTATGAATCTTCAAATAATCCACAATCAGTCACATTCATTAGGTATATATTAGCCATGCTTTATCTCTCAAGTCTTACTGATCTACTCATGTGGGTCTCAATTATTTGAGTTCAGCATTCTCAGTGATGGTTGGTATAGCTAGCAAAGTCCATTTTTAGACCAATCAGGATTAGTCCTATACATTGAATGAAGAAAATGGGTTTATTATTTGTTTATTAGTGGACTTTGCTGTTCTGGAGTAAGAAAAACTTGGCTATCTTCACAACACCCACCAAGTCAGAAAGTAAGGTGGGCAAACTGAGTTTATTAGATGTTAGCTATCTAGAATAGGTGAGATGGGTGGCTATATAAATCCACCAAACAAACAAACACCAAGCCAAACAAGCTTAGTGCTGAAAATAAATTGCCTTGTAGCCTGGATTCACACACCACTCATAACCTGCTCACCGATTAACTCATTTTCTAAGTTTGACTAATACTTGGATGCCCCAAGGAAACAGACCGCCAAACTTTCACGCAGCACCCAAATTCAACGTCGCCTCCTCATCTACAGAAACCAAGATACACCAAGATAAACCAAGCTGAGTCTAGGATCCAAGTGCAGTTGCTAAGGAGGAATTTAATTGAGCTCGATCGGTGTGTCGCATAGTTTGGGACCAGGTCACAAACAAGGCAATTCTATCAAGCAGTAATTCCCGAAGACTCTCTGAGACGGCGACAGATCAAGGAATGCACTTTGCTGGACAGGTGTTCCACATGAATGAGCAATGTCCAGCAAAGGCCGCAATCAATTGGATACAACCAGATGGTGGGAGAAAAAGAGGAAGAAAACCTGGCACCAGAGATTTCAGGGAGATCTGAAAAACCTCAACCCTAAATGGAAGGGTGCAGAGATTGTAGCTGTGGACCGAGAACTGTGGTGTATGCTTGTAGCCCAATGTGGAGGGGGAAAAAAAAGATCACGGGGTTATATCGAATGAGTTGTTTGATTGAACTTTCTTGGGCCCTGCTGAGCTTGGCAAGTGTCTCACTTCTCTCCTACACACACTGCGGGTTGTGAATCAAGAATGGAGAGTGGCGAAGACCGCCCAAACTGACTCACCTCTTAACTTCTTCCTTCCAAGAAGGCTCAGCTGATATTTTGTTATGGCTAAATAGTCACAAATGAGATTAGCACCTTGGGATTTTACATCAGCTTTGCAATGCTGCTGGATATGTGGCCAGAGCAGGGAGCTGTTTACTTCCCTGGTGTAGAAGAAGAAGAAGAAGAGGGGTTTTTGCTTAACTCTTTGGTCAAAGAGGAGAAACAGCAACGGTGCACACGGTTCACATCATCAGCTGAGCTTCCCCCACCCTTTTTTTTAATTAAACCCTATATAAAGCTTCCTGAAATGATATTAAAACAGCAGCAAAACAGTTTCCCTTCAAAAATGTAAATATTTAATGAACGAAATTTGACATTGATGCATTTTTAATATTGGCACAATTAAATCTGCCAGATGATTAAGTATTAATAACTCTTAATAAGCGCAACCCTCTTGTCTTCCAATGGAAAGAAATCAAGAGTGACAGAAACCTAAAGCCAGAACAAGGATCCTGTGGACAATCCAGGTGATGGATAGACAAATAGCAGGAGGAAGGAAGAAAGGAAGGAAGGAAGGGACTGAGGAAGGAAAAGAGACAGAGGGGGAGGGAATAAGAGAAGGAAGGAAGGAAGGAAGGAAGGAAGGAAGGAAGGAAGGAAGGAAGGAAGGAAGGAAGGAAGGATGTTTATCCTATAGGTTCGCCCTGATGCAGATAGGAGCGGCAGAAGACACGTACTTGATAAACAGAACCAAACACCGTTTTCATTAAACGAACGATGACATTTAAATGAATGGATCAAAGGGGGAAGCAAGTTGGATTTTATTTTTGATTGGCACAGTTTCCAATATTGATCAATATCTAGAAACGGGAATGCTTCTGCTGCTGGTGGTGCTGCTGCTGGTGGTGATGAGGATGGCAATTTATTGATAAGATAAGTGGTAATTAAATTGGAGTTCAGGATACAAAATGAGGAAAGGAGCTTACCACGAAGCTGTGAAAATGCTACAGCGTACAAATGGGGAAAGACAGCTTGATTCAGTCTGCCAAATTGCATATGATTTTCTAAAGAAACTGCAGGGGCCAGCCAACTTCCTTTATCCCTCCATCTGCCAGCAAGAAACATGATATCCATATATATTCATTTTAATGACAAACTATCTCCTCTTTCACCCCTATTGAGCGAGAGACAGAAATTCACCTATCTGCTTGTTTGTTTCTCACCCAGTGAAATCTCAGTTCATTCTTTTTTCTTTTTCACTACTTTATCTATATCCCTGCCTCCTTCCCTCACACCTGCAGGCCTACATTTTTTATGAAGCTACCTTTTTAAAATATTACTTTAAAGACCGCCCCCGTCAATCTACCTTGGAAATGATAGAAAATTAAGATGAATCTTCTTCCTGACTATTACGTATTCTGCAGCACAAACCCAACACCAGGTATCAAATTCTTGTTTCACCTTCATTCAGAAAGTACACTTTTCAAAATACTGTGGCTGATCCTGAGAAAGTTATAAAAGCAAAGAGGTTAGGATAGTCTTTTTTATTATTGTTTTCCAGGGAATGGGGTGCATTGGAATAAGATTTTTTTTTAAAAAATGCTCATTTTCTCTATCCTTGAAAGAGATTGATCATGTATTTTACCCACAAGAAAAGAACCAGTGTGAAACCCTTCACTATAAGAAGCTGAACATCCCAAAATACAACCACTTACACCTGAATTCAGGTGCGGGTGTTTTTTTTTTCCAGACAACTAAACACAGAGTTATAACTTCTGATCAAAATGTTATTCACACTTCCTTAGGAATTAGAGCAATACGTATTTACTTAGAAAAAAATCTTGCTGAATTCAGAGAGCAGGTAAGCATGCTTAAGATCTCAGCCTTAACCAAAAGCTTTCACTCTCTCGAGGCTGGAAAGCCAAAAAGTTGGTCAGACATGTAACAGGAAGTTTTATCTCTGCATTTAATGGACAGGAGAGAGCCTTCTGCTGATAACTTCCAAGAAGTGGAGCTAAAAATATAACATGGAGTAGGAGAACCTGCTATTTGGGGGAAGAAAAAGTGAAATGCAAGCATTCTAAGGAACACTGAACCTATTCCCCCCCCCTCTTATTATGGTATCCGTTCGTTTTCTCTATCCTCCATTTTAGCTCCTGGAAATCGCTCACAAGGACCTACCAGGACCCATTTTGCCTCTGTGAACGCACTAATTCCACGATAATTGATTTCTGACCTTCAGTAAAATTAACAACGACAAGTTTTATGAGCAAGTCGACCTCTTTCTAACTTTGAGGTGACAAAGAAGAATGCTACTCTTTGGAAAAGTGAAAGTGGATTGCAGAATACACCCACCTGTCTTTCTTTCTCTCTCTCTCTCTCTCTCTCTCTCTCTCTCTCACACACACACACACACACACACTTCTTTGCTGCCTGTTAAAACACTAAGAAGGGGGTACTGATAAATTTGGGCAGGTATGGTAATATTGAGCCTGTTTCAAATAGGGATTAAAGTCACTGGGAGCTGGGAGTTCCCAGTGACTTTAAGTCTAGCCTTAAGGACGACGGTGCCAGGTGGATATATTATCTTGCTACCCTTACTCAACTAGATGCCTACAAGAAATTCCACCGAGCAGGAACCCCATGAGGTCTCCTAAGAGATTGCATTCAGAAGGAGACAGTCCATTCTTGATATGGAGAGCCTGTTTGGTGTAGTTGGTAAAGGCCCTTGACTACAAACTGGAAGACTATGAATTCTCGTCCTGACCTAAGGGAACTTTGGGCCAGCCTCTTCTTCTCAGTCCTAAGAACAAGAAGACAATGATGACCAGTGTTTTTTTTAAAAAAAAGGTTGCCAAGAAACCTGCAGGGAACTGTCCAACCAATTTCAAGAAGTCGAAACTGACTTGAAAGCTCACAAATAATGTCACGCCATGACACAAACATGGGGCTCTTGATGTGAAGATACACCGCCATGCACACAGAAAGACACGTCCTACCACATTCTCACCAGTCTTCACACTGGATCTAAGTCAGCTGAGGAACAAGAAGCAGGAAATCTTCCAACAGTAGACCTTTACATCTCCTAAGCCAGTTGTTCTGGAAACCTTTTTTCTTCTTGGAAGGGTGGGGGGGGGAATGAAGCTAGCTTCACGCCATACTCTTCACCAAAGATGTCACATCTATTTTCACATATAAAGCTTGCTGAGGTAATAAATAAATAAACATTTGATGCCTCAGTTTATTGGTTGGTTGGCTTTAGAGATTAAGCTTCTGCAAGAACTTGAAAAACAGGGGGGGAAACAACCTAAGCTTATTTGGTAAAGAAATGGAATTATGCAAATCCCAAGTGTTTATGCATTATTCCTGACCCCCCCCCTTGCACTGCAAATACACATGCTCCTTCATCAGCATATGCAGGACCTCCCCAGCCCCACTCCCCCCCCATGACGCACAAATGCATCACAACAAACTTTGCAGTGAAACCAAGGGAGCACCTTCAGTACAGCATCTCTGCTTCCAGTTATGTTTACAAATCTCTCTCTCTCTCTCTCTCTCTCTCTCTCTCTCTCTCTCTCTCTCTCTCTCTCTCTCTCTCTCTCGCACACACACACACACACACACACACACACAAGTTACATGCACATGCACACACACTTTTGATTCATCCACCTCTTTTCTCACAGATCCAGCTAATGCTTTGATGGGGAGGTGGAGGAGGAGGGGGTGTCGCACAAACCACTCATCCAAGGTTTCACAAAGCCCAACTTTTCATCTGCCCAACCTTGGAAGGCAAGTCCTTCTTTCCATTTCAGGGGGGTTGTGCAATGCACCGGGGTCGTAAATTACCAGACAAGAGAAGGGGCTGCAATCGGAGGGCAGGCCAAGCTGCGAAAAAAAGATGAATGGAGGTTAGCCAGAACCAAGCTTGAGCCTGGCGTGTGTTGCGAGGGGAGCTGTAGCAGCCCTTTCTAAGGTGTGTTTACTTGGGGAGACAATCCCAGCTGAAGATGCCCGCATGCCTAACCCGCTGAGTTGCGAAGAACAACACAACCTGGGAAAGGAGGGCAAAAGGAGGTATTAACTTCTTCCTGCCAAAACATATGGGGTTGTTGTTTTTTTTGACGGGAGGGGGGGGAAGCAGGGAGGTCTCCTCTTCCACGTGTCACAACTCCATCCTCTCTTGCTGTCCAGGTTTTTACCTCTCACCCAAGTTTGTACACAGGCTTATTGGTACGGCCTGGGGAGGGGAGGGCGGGTGTGTGTGTGTGTGTGTGTGTGTGTGTGTGTGTGTGTAAGCACCAGAGGGGGGAGGGCCGCCTTCCTCCCTGCCTCTCGCACAGCGTGTCATTTCTTTGTGCCTGAATCAAGCCTTTCAGGGACCTAAACACCCCGGTAGGTGACAACCCCCCCCCACCCGCGCGCCCGTGTCATCTTCCAAGGCAGCAGCCCTGCTGGGGCGCGGGGCACTTTTCCTCTCCCCTGGAGCCGCCAGGCCACGCGCACTTCCCTGCGAGCCCGGGGGCTCTCCGTGGGGCTGCGTGGCTGGCTTGCTTCCGAGTAGAACTGCACGTCGCCCTCGCTTGCGCACACAGACACACACAGAGAGAGACACACACACACACACACACACAGAGAGAGAGAGAGAGAGAGAGAGAGAGAGAGAGAGAGAGAGAGAGAGAGAGAGAGAGAGAGAGAGAGAGAGCGGCGGCGGCGGCGGCGGCGGCAGCGGCTGGCGGTTCCTTTGTTGGCCCCTCCGCCCGGCCAGGCGGGGCAGGCGTGGCGGGTCTCGGGAGGCGTCGGAGGCGGAGGAGGGGTCCGGGCGCGCGGTCCAGCTCCTCCGGGCGTGGGGGGAGGCGCGCGTGGGGAGGGAGGGAGGGGCGGCCCGCCCGCCCGCCCGCCTACCTACCTTTGTGCATGCCGGTGAAGCGATCCTTGAGGACGGTGAGTTCGTAGATCTTGCCGAATTCCTCGAAGAGCGGCTTGAGGTCGCCCTCCTCCAGGTTGCGCGGGATCTGCCCGATGAAGAGCTTGATGGCATCGTGGTCCTTCATGGCGATGGAGCCCCCCGGGCCGGGCTCCGGCGCCGTCAGCCCGTTCATCCTCGCGGCGCTGTTCGTGGTGCTGAAAGCGGCGCTCTCCGCCTGCGGCGGCGGCGGCGGCGGCGGGGGCGGCGGCGGCGGCGGAGGTGGGGGGGCGGCTCCGCCGGGAGGCGGCGGCTGCTGCTGCTGCTGCTGCTGCTGCTGCTGCTGCGCCAGCCCGTTGGCCAGAGTAGCCATGATGTTCCCAGCAGGCGCTGCCCCGCCCCGGCCGCCCCGCCCCGGCGAGCCCTGCCTGCTTGCGCCGCGCGGGAGCAGGGGCGAGGGAGGGAGGGGGGCCTGCTGCCCAGCCCGGACTCCCCCGCGCCGCGCTCAGCCGGATCTTCCCCGCTTTGCCTGGGCGACGGAAGGCGCTCCACTCCGCTCCGCTGCGCCTCCTCCTCCTCTTCCCTCTTGCCCCCCCTCCCTCCCTCCCTCCCTCGGCGGCGGCGGCGGCCACTGCGCCCGGTGACGTCAGCTGACTAGCCCTGGACTCCTCGCATATGATTAGCATAAGGAGAGCCTTCGGCCAATCAGGGAGGGAGGAAGGGGAGAGGGGTGGGGGGCGCGCCCGGAGAGGAAGGCAAGCCTAGCCAGCGTCGGGAGATCCGAGCTGCAGCGCGGGCTCAGCCGGGCAAGAGGCAGGAGGAGGGGGGGTCTCCGGAGAGGGGCCGGCGGTGGAGGGGGGAGAGCCAACGGGGAAGGCCGTGGGGGCAGGGGAGTGGGCCCCCCCTTGCCGTGGGAGGCGGGAAGGGACCCTTCCCCTTATCCTGGTGAAACTTACCCCATCCCCTGGTTAAGGGGCGGGGGGGGGCGGGGGGCCGGAGTGCCAGAGAAGTGGGACCTACCAGGGGCTCAGGGGATGGAGAGTGAAAGGAACTGCTCCCGGGTCTGGAGTCCTTGCTTCTCCATCCGCCCCCACCAACTCTTACGCCAGTCTTAGCCTTGTTTCAGAGGTTTGGAATGGAGAGTCGTGGGCTTCCAGAATCGAGTCTCTCAGATATCTCGCAGAACCGAGAATAGAGCCAAGTGCTAGCCAGGCGGTTCGGATAAGTAGTTGGACCTGAGACAAGCAGAGACAGTCCTCAACTTACAACTACTTAGTGAGGGTTTGAAGTTACAACGGTGTTGAAAATAGAGAGTTGCAACCGCTGCTCACACTTATGACTCTTGGGGGTGTCCCTGTGGTCACGTGATCAAAGTTGGGGTGCTTGGCAACCAGCATGCATTCACAATGGTAAATACCCAACTTCTGCTGGTCAATGAGCATGTGCAGAGTTCCTTGCCCTCATTTGCTGTTTCCAAAGATTGAGTGAAGCTTTAGGCTCAGGACAGAATTTAATATAATTCATTAGGTGTTTCTAGCCAAGAATAACAAAAGATCGTTCCAATTTGTATCCCTGCCTACATGCACACATGACCCAGATTGATGTTCTAGTCTAGTGTGTGTCTTCAGGGCTGTGCAGGTATTTAGATGTGTGCAGCCACATTCCTTGTTGATTGAGCAAATACGTTTGTTGGGAAGAGAGCGCTACACCCTTGAGGCATCCCCAAACTTGCATGGATGGGAGAGCTTGATGTTGGAAAGCAACAAAATCTGCCTTGCTGGAGAAAATGGGAAGTTCTGAACCACTGAGAGTTGTTCAGTGATATAGAAATGATGATGATGATGATGATGATGATGATGATGATGATGATGATGATGATGATGATAACAGCAGCAGCAGCAGCAACAACCACCACCTCTGGAGACCACTTGAACACCATCAGCATTGACAAAAGCACCATAAGTCAATTGCAAAAGGCAGCTTTACTTGGAACAGTTTACAATTTGTGACAATATATTTATAGAAGAGAAGAGAAGAGAAGAGAAGAGAAGAGAAGAGAAGAGAAGAGAAGAGAAGAGAAGAGAAGAGAAGAGAAGAGAAGAGAAGAGAAGAGAAGAGAAGAGAAGAGAAGAGAAGAGAAGAGAATTCTTTATTGGCCAAGTGTGATTGGACACACAAAGAATTATAGTTATTATTAAACAACAACTCCCTATCCCAGGTGCTTGGGAAGGATTTGATAGGTAGACAAGATGTCAAATCCAGTCTAAACATCTGGTTTATTGTGCAACCAACCATAATTAATATATGGGCTGGGCTGAGTTGTAGACAGTTACTTGGAAAAACAGGAAAAATATGAATGGCACCGCAGAGTAATAGAATCCACCAGGTAGAAGGGGACATTTTGGCCATATTCTGTTCAGTGCAAGAATCCAGGTTAAACTATCCCAGATGATTGATGTCCAGCCATGGCATGAATTCCTCCAAAGAACAAGGATCCATATTGATTTCATGGTTGACCCTTTAGGAGCAAGGACAAGGGTCAACCAATAAATCAGAGATGAAAAACATCTGGAGGAGAGACTGTTCTTCAAACCGTGTCCAAGCTCAAAAGTTCAGGCATCTGGTAGCACCTTTTCCAATTAACAATGTTCTTACAAGACAGAAACTTTTGTAAGCTAGCTTATGCAGTTTAAGAACATGTGTTAGCCAGAAGAACATCTACCATGCAAACCTTCAAAGGAACCAGTGGCCAACTCTTGTGAGATCCATCCGGAGCAGTAAGTTTGCCTCACTGTCACACAGTCACACAGCAAAGATGATGGCCCCTGGGCCACTTGCAGCCCCCACAAAGCCTGGGAGATCTCCCCAGAAAATTTAGCCTTCTTGCCCTCATTTTTCAGCAGCAGGATTATTGTGGATATGCAACAACTTGGTTGGCTGCCAAAATGTGAGAGTCAGCTGATCTCTTTCGAAGTGCAGATTGCATATCAGTTGGTTTGTAAGGGATTTCTTGGGGCTGTGCCACAGCCCACCTTGCCCCGAGGAACTTGCCACTGGCGTCGCTACCCAAGAACATCTATTTCTTGCTTCTCTGTCTCCTAACAGCTCTGCCTCGATGGGCTTGTCGCTTCCAGCCCACGTGTTCAGCAAAACATCCTTCACACCTGTTCAGGGCGCCTGCCCACGTCTCTATAAATACCCCCATCTGTGAATAGGAAATATCAAATGTTACCTGTAAATGAGGGAAGCTATTGTGACCTGATTTACTGGGAATCCTCCAAGCCCCAAATGCACTGGCCATCAACCGGGGGATGGGGGCAGTGGTGGGATCCAGCCGGTTTGCACTAGTTCGGCAGAACCGGTAGCTAATTTTTTGTTGCCCAGACCCAGAATGGACTTCCAGAAGCGGCATCCACACAGAGAACCGGTTGTTCACCTATTTGAATCCCATCATTGGATTGGGGGGAGAGGGTTATAAGAGGAAAATTAATTTGCACAGAGTTCCAGATCTGACCCCTAGCCACAAGGCAGGGTGTGTGTGTGTGTGTGTGTGTGTGTGTGTGTGTGTGTGTGTGTGTGTGTGTGTGTGTGAAAGCATCAACTCTCCACCCTCAAAAGTCACAACACAGCCCGGCCACGGGTTTCAGATTGAAGAAATCCTGTGTAGGGATTTAGGGACGAATCTTGTTTGGTCTCGTCATTCTTCTCATCTATTCTTTTGCCCACTGCCCCACCAACCCTTAGGACTATTGGTTTAGCGAGTGTTTGAAGTTACAACAGTGTTGAAAATAGAGAATTTACAATCGCTCCTCATACTTAGGACTTGTGTGGCATCCCTGCGGTCACGTGATCAAAATGGCTTGGCAACCAGCCTGTCTTTACCATGGTTACAGCATCCTGGGTCAGGCGACCCCCATTTCAGACCTTCTCGGGCAACATCCAACAAGCCCAAGTCAATGGGGGAAGCTGGATTCACTTAACAATGGCATGGTTCACTTAACGGACACGGCAGCCAAAGTTGTAAAATTGGGCACAACTCACTTAGTTACAGAGATCTGGGTCCCAACTGTGGAGGACCACCAGGACACTTATCCCAAATCAGATTGAATGCAACCAGTTCCTGCTGGAATGGTTATCTTACTACGGGTGGTGATGTGAGCCTGGCAGAATCACGCATGGGCACAACCTCCAGGCTGCCTTGTGGCAAGGAGAGCAACTCTTGGTCCACTCCTCATATTGTTTAAGATTCAGACACACATCTCATGACCACATGTCTTTTTCTGGTGCCGTGGACTCTACCATTAACTTTCAGTTGCTTAAAATTGACCTTCAAGGTGTTAAGACTGGATATTGTAGGAGAAGATGGAAGCGGGGAAGTAATAGAAATTGAAAATAGTGGGAGGATAATCTGGTTCTTTTCACTTTTAGCCAGTTTCACTTCCCCTTTGCTTTTCCCCTTGCCTTGACACAACCCCCCCCCCTGACCTCAACTCACCACAATTTGCTTATCTTAAGTGTGTTAGATTTCAGGGAGGGGGAACCAAAACTAAATATCACCGAGGCTCTATTTGTAGAATATGCTGCAACGGGTTTGCTGGGCTTAGCAAAACATTTGGAAAACATGTTACATTCAGTGGATTTCTATTAATTGCACATTCACGTCTCCAACTTAAGGGTAAACGGAGGGGGAGAAACCTTGTTATCCCAAAAGCATTTATTCCCTTGAACTGTCCATTCTCTAAAGCAGGACTCTGAAATGTAACAGCATCACTGGGGTGGGCACTACAATATCCCTGTTGCGCTGAGGTCCTTGGCACCATATTGGTTGAGAATAGCAGGATCTGAAGTCCCATAAGATCCAGAGGAACATAATTCTCCAGCTTTCTTCTGAGCTCTGTCCAACTTTGTCATCTTAACCGTTGGCAAAGATCAACGCTACTTGCTGCGTATGGATTTCTGGCTGGATCTAAAGTTGCCTTATATGGAATGTGTGAAATGCCATTCAGACAACTCCTATTAACCTAAAAACTGGACAAATACCCTGGCGGTTTTCTGAGCATAGAGTGCTCACGTGAGGTTCCCAGGCCTTCTGTACTATCTTTGTCTTCTTTAGCAAGTCCAATAAAAAATAATAATAAGGACTACCTGATAGCGTTCTTCTCCCCTTTTGCCATTTATTAATTTTAAAAAGGGGTTTTGTTTAGTGAGTTATTGTTGCTAAAAATGCAGCTGGGGAAATATGGACCAACTGTTCGGATATCCCAGGGATAGGCAACCCAAAACACTCAAAGAGCCACTTGGACCCGTTTCCCACCGAAAACAAAACACCGGGAGCCACAAAACCCTTTTGATAGCTAAAATGAAGATAACACTACATATATCCTTTTTTTACCTTTATTATAGGTCTATGTGTGTGTGTGTGTGTGTGTGTGTGTGTGTGTGTATACATACACACACAGGTAAAAAAGGATATATGCAGTGTTATCTTCATTTTAGAAGTCAAAAGGGTCTCTCTCTCTCTGTCTCTGTCTCTGTCTCCCTCCCTCTCTATCTGCCCTTGGTCTGCCAGTCCTCTTCCCCCACTCTCTCTCTCTCTCTCTCTCTCTCTCTCTCTCTCTCTCTCTCTCTCTCTCTCTCTGTCTCCCTCCCTCTCTCTTTCTTTCTCCCCCCCCTCTCTCCTATCTGCTGCTCACCTGGCAAGCTGGCTTCAAGCTGTTCTCCAACAAGCTCAGGGGTAGGCAACCTCGGCTCTTTTATGACTCATGGACTTCAACTCCCAGAATTCCTGAGTCAGCATAGCTGGGCTAGCTAGTTCTTTCCTGCCCTTCCTGCTTCCTGCAGAGACGCAGCAAAGGGAGAAGCTCCACCCAATAAGCTTTTCAGCTCCTCGGAGAACACTTTGAGTGCACTCTCTTTTACACACACACACAAACACACACACACACACACACACACAGAAACAAACAGAGAGAGAGAGAGAGAGAGAGAGAGAGAGAGAGAGAGAGAGAGAGAGAGAGAGAGAGAGAGAGAGAGAGAGAGAGAGAAGCAGGGAAGCGCAATTGCCTCTCTCTGTCTCTGTCTCTGCAAATGGCAGAGGAGGCTGGGAGCCACAGGGGAAGGCTCAAAGAGCCGCATGCGGCTCCAGAGCCGCAGGTTGCCGACCTGTGGGATATCCTAAAGGATCCGAGAAAGAGTGGGAAAGGCTACAGGGACAATTCGATTTAGAAGAGGAGGGGGAGGTATTTATCATAAAAAGGATTTTTGACTAAAGACCATCAGTAGCCATTAAGGAATATCATTTCACTGGGGAAGGTCGGATGGAGGGAAAAAAATAAAACAAGACTCTCAAGTGGTGTGAGAACCAGTTTTGTCTAGTAGTGAAGGCACCAGGCTAGAAATCAGAAGATGGTGAGTTGCAGTTCTGCCTTAGGAATGCTGGCTGGATGACTTTGGGCCAATCACCAGGAGATGATGAGTTCTAGTCCCATCATAGACACGAAAGCCTGCTGGGTGACTTTGGGCCAATCACCAGGAAACAGTGAGTTCTAGTCCCATCATAGACACGAAAGCCTACTGGGTGACATTGGACCAATCACCAGAAGATGGTGACTTCTAGGTATGAAAGTTGACTATGGGCCAGTCCCTTTCTCTTAGCCTCAGCCTCCTCACAGGGCTGTTGTGGGAAAAATAGGAGGAAGGAATATTAAGTATGTTCACCGTCTTGAGTTATTTATAAAAATAATAAAGGCAAGTTTCTAAATGAGACATAAAAATACATAAATCGTGCTGGCGTTACAGTCACATCCTCAGGGGATGATTTAAAAAAAAATAACAAAAAAGCTACCTAAGGGGGCTAAAACAAATAATCCCCATTGCTTCATTAGCCTCATGCTGGGATTCTTTGATTACTAAAGTCTGGGCATCAGCTTTCCAAACACAAGGAGTATCCAGTAATCCAGAGGGAAAAGAAACAAAACCAAAACACTTTAATTGCAAATAAGGACCTAAATTGGGGTTGAATTTTAAGATTCAAATCAAGGGATTTGTCTTTTTCCTGGAAAAGCTTGGCCCTCAAGTTCAGTTGATTGCATTCTCAGCCAGACCCATCTTTCAGATCTGGGATTGGCTAGTCTAGAAAAAAAGAAAGACTAGGAGGGACATCATAGCAATAGCCCAGTATTTGAGGGGCTGTCGCAAAGAAAAAAGGGTCAGCTTATTTTCCAAAGCACCAGAATGCAAGACAAGAAACAACAGATGGAAACTAGTCAAGGAGAGAAGCAACCTGGAATTAAAGAGAAACTTCCTAACAGTGAGAACAATTAACCAGTAGAACAGCTTTGCCTACAGAAGTGGTGGATGCTCCAACACTGGACATTTTTAAGAAGAGACTGGACAGCCACCTGTCTGAAATGGGATAGGACCTCCTGCTTGAGCAGAGAGTTGGTCCCTTCCAGCTCTATTCTGATTGATTAACTGATTGATTGACAGCTCCTGGCCCTTTCAGACATGGTAGATTTAAAATTCCCCACGTCTCCAGTGGCCATTCTGGTAGATGCTTTGGAAGCTTTGGACCCGATGCCTCGAGAGAGGATCCTTCCAATTTAGATTCAGTACATCAGCCTGGAAATCAAGCAGACAAATAAGCACAGGACAGTCTCCACGATGGGAAGACCACAGTCTTCTCTCTCACCCTCAGCAAAGCTGGTTAGTTCATTAAGTGAATCCAGGCAGTCAATAATTCAATAAGAGTATTCAAAGTCAGCCAAAGGGCCCTACAGATAGAGGTTTTGTCTCCTGCTTGGGAGAAGACATTGATACTCTCTCATGTCTAGGTCAAATCTTGAGTTCTCAGGACTCACCTTGATGAGATCGTCTCCATCCTATCTTCCCAAAAGGTAGAATAGTTTCAATACCCCAAATGCAGGCCCATTGAAGAATGTGGCTTTTGCAGATTATGGCTTGGTGGCCAGGGGTGGGCAATGGTTTTATGTGCCCCAAGGTCATGCTGGTCCTTGTAAATGTGCCCGAGAGTTTCCCCAGGTGAGAAAAAACTGTATCGAAGAGCATGGATGTAACATCAATGTGGAAAGTGCCATTGTAAGCACCCCCCCAAAATAATAATAATAATAATAATAATAATAATAATAATAATAATAATAATAATAATAATAATAATAATAATAATAATAATAATAATAATAAAGTTGGAAGGGACCTTGGAGGTCATCTAGTCCACCCCCCTGCTCAGACAGGAAATCCTATAGCATTTCAGACAAATGGCTGTCCAGTCTCTTCTTAAAAACTTCCAGTGTTGGAGCATTCACCACTTCTGAAGGCAGGTTGTTCCACTGGTTAATTGTTCTAACTGTCAGGAAGTTTCTCCTTAGTTCTAGGTTTTCATCCATTGCTTCTTGTCCTGCCTTCAGGCGCTTTGGAGAATAGCTTGACTCCCTCTTCTCTGTGGCAGCCCCTGAGATATTGGAACACTGCTATCATGTCCCCCCTTGTCCCTCTCTTCATAAAAAGTTGTATTTTGATCAACATACTTTTCTGGCATTTTTAGTATTTTTATTCTATATTTTTGAGCATGGCTTTGTACGTTGTTTCTGTGTTCCCATGGACTTAATACACAGAGTATCGTCCCATAATTATTTTAGAGTGAGTTTTAGGGTAATCTATTTCCTTGATGTCCTACCTTTTCTTCTTCTTCTCCTCTCTTTTGAAGAACGTTGCTTTCCATCCTTGAACACTTAACATCAAAGGGTTCCTACATTTTTAGTGAGGATGTCATGTCTTTTGGATCCTGAGGGCTCCATGCAGTGGAGATGGTGAGCTGAGAAGAAATGTTATATCATCACGATGTATCATCTCTCTGAAGATATGGTGACTGTGGTTGGGCTGCTCCTCAATGTTGCTGGGACCACAAAGTTCTACCCAGGCCAGCCTTCTGCAACTTAGTGACCTTCAGATGCATGGGGATTACAATCCCAGAATTCCCTTCTAGCATAATGGGACTTGTGCTCCAATAGATACAGAGAGCATCTTTCTGGAAGAATGTCCTGGAACTAAACAGGATTGTTCACAAATTGTAAAGAAGAGAGCCAGTTTAGCCTAGTGGTTAAGGTGCTGTCTTAGAAGCTAGGAGACTGTAAATTCTAGTCCTACCTTAGGCATGAAAGCCAGCTACGAGGATTTGAGCCAATCGCCAGGAGACTGTGAATTCTAGTACTGCCTTAGGCATGAAAGCCAGCTGGGAGACTTTGAGCCAATCGCCAGGAGACTGTGAATTCTAGTACTGCCTTTGGCACGAAAGCCAGCTGGGAGACTTTGGGCCAATCGCCAGGAGACTGTGAATTCTAGTACTGCCTTAGGCACGAAAGCCAGCTGGGAGACTTTGGGCCAATCGCCAGGAGACTGTGAATTCTAGTACTGCTTTAGGCACGAAAGCCAGCTGGGAGACTTTGGGCCAATCGCCAGGAGACTGTGAATTCTAGTACTGCCTTAGGCATGAAAGCCAGCTGGGAGACTTTGGGCCAATCACCAGGAGACTGTGAATTCTAGTACTGCCTTTGGCATGAAAGCCAGCTGGGAGACTTTGGGCCAATCGCCAGGAGACTGTGAATTCTAGTACTGCCTTAGGCATGAAAGCCAGCTGGGAGACTTTGGACCAATCGCCAGGAGACTGTGAATTCTAGTACTGCCTTAGGCATGAAAGCCAGCTGGGAGACTTTGGGCCAATCGCCAGGAGACTGTGAATTCTAGTACTGCCTTTGGCATGAAAGCCAGCTGGGAGACTTTGGACCAATCACCAGGAGACTGTGAATTCTAGTACTGCCTTTGGCATGAAAGCCAGCTGGGAGACTTTGAGCCAATCGCCAGGAGACTGTGAATTCTAGTACTGCCTTTGGCATGAAAGCCAGCTGGGAGACTTTGGGCCAATCGCCAGGAGACCTGGATAGAAAGCTCCATATTTGGGAGGGACTGGTTCTGTCCCAAATCTTGTGGTCTGGCTTCATTCATCTGATATGGGGCACTCAAAAAGATCACCCTGATGCATTCTAATTTCTTATTCTGATGAGGCCATGACAGTGCTGGAATATTCATCAAGAAATATATATACACACACTCTCTCTCTACGATTTCCAAGGGATTCTGTACTTGCAGTCTGGTATCATGTTTCAGCCAACAATGGAACTGAAAACCCTTGGATAGATGTCAAAGGAGCACTTGTGGGAATCTGTTCACCAAAGTGCTCCTAATCAGCGTGCACAATTGACCAGGGGAAAATCATCACATTTTTGATGATCTATTTATTCATTCATTCCAGGAATGATAAAATTGAGAGGGCCTGGTTGAGCAACCCCTACACCCAAACCCTCTGTGCAGAATCTAACTATAGGTTGTCCTCAACTTATGACGGTTGACAATTGTTTGATGTCCCAAAGGCACTGAAAATGATCCTCATGCTTAACGGCCCTCGCAGCATCCCTGTGGTCACGTGATCAAAATACAGGTGCTTGGGAATCCGCATGTATTTACGATGGATCCCAGAATGATCACATGAGCACCATATAAGGAACGGTTGCTGGAACTGGGTATGTCTAGTTTAATGAAGAGAAGGACCAGGAGGGACATGATAACAGTGCTCCAATATCTCAAGGGTTGCCCCAAAGAAGAGGGAGTCAAGCTATTCTCCAAAGCACCTGAGGGCAGAACAAGAAGCAACGGATGGAAACTAATCAAGGAGAGAAGCAACCTAGAACTAAGGAGAAACTTCCTGACAGTTAGAACTATCAATTAGTGGAACAACCTGTCTCCAGAAGCGGTGAATGCTCCAACCCTGGAAGTCTTTAAGAGGAGACTGGACAGCCATTTGTCTGAAATGGTATAGGGTTTCCTGCCTGAGCAATGGGTTGGACTAGATGACCTCCAAGGTCCTTTCCAACTTTATTATTATTATTATTATTATTATTATTGTTGTTGTTGTTGTTGTTGTTGTTATTATTTGCATCCTTCCTGGAGGAGGGTTCAACAAGCAAAGTCAATGGTGCAGTGGAAACTGGATCCACTTTATGATTGTGTGATTCTCTTAGAACCCCAGCAATTTGCTTAATGACCAGATAAGTCAGGAGTGACTCACTCAATGACCTCATCACTTAGAAATGGAAGCTCCCATCCCAATTGTGGTGGTAAGTCAAGGACTACTCCCAGGCAGGATTCAACTGCACACCTGTTGTCCAACAATGAGGGGCAATTTAATTTTTTTTTTTACACCAACATTCCTCTTAATAGGAAATAATTCACTGAGATTTGGAGGAAGTGAAATCAATCAGAAGACAGCTGGAAGGGACCTTGGAGGCTTCTAGTCCAACCCCCTGCTCAAGTAACAGACCCTATCCCATTTCAGACAGGTGGCTGTCCAGCCTCTTCTGGTGGCAGGCTGTTCCACTGGTTGATTGTCCTCACTGTTAGGAAGTTTCTCCTTAATTCCGGGTTACTTCTCTCCTTGACTAGTTTCCATCCGTTGCTTCTTGTCCTGCCTTCTGGTGCTTTGGAAATGGCTGTGAAAGGGATCACTGTACCACACTTTGGATTCCTTGTTGGAAGGGAAGTGATCTGATCAAAACAATCATCTGATCAGAACAAATCCTCTCCTTTTCAGTAGTTAACTTCCCTGCTGATAAAATCTAAATCCAATATTTTCCACTGAGAAATTTGGCCAAAACATTCGCAAGGTGGAGTTAGGTGTGTGATTTTTCTGCCTCTCTTCGGAGATGATTAGTGTGTGTGTGGGGGGGGGGGAAAGCATTGGGTCTTTCCATCCCATTTAATCCTAAAACCAGCCCCTTCCCCAAAAGATATGCTGAATCGACTCGTTTGCACTAAAGAAAGGAAACCAGATTTTTTTTTCCTCGTTATTAAATATTTTCTGGCCAACAATCAGAGACTGTTAAGCAGGATATTAAACGTGGGCAAATATAACAAGAGTCAGCAACAGTTTATTACTGCAATAGAGAATGAAATATTTAACTAGTTAAAGTTTAATAAAGCTTAATTGGAAGAGGATTAAAAAGTAATGAATATAGGTTCTTAAGAAAGAGGCGCGCTTGGTTTGGCCTCCTGCTGGCCTGCTTCCGAGGCCGGCTTGAGAGACCAAAGATGGCCTGGACCGCTCATTCCATAAAGTCATCCTTGGGGGATTTGGAGGCGTATCTGGATCATGTCAATATTGGTTGGGCTCACTAATGATTCTGTCCTCTCAAGTTTGCTGCAATTAACAACAACAAAAGAACTCTGCCTTTATTGTCATTTTCAAGTTTTCAGCATTCTTGCAGTTCTGCAGGCAAGTCTCCCTGCTTTTTAAAAAAAAAAATTAAAAAGTTTTTATTGAGTACAAAGAAAAGGATTAAAAACATTGAACATGGTAAATCGTTTTTGACTGACATCTCGGTCCATATTATACATTAATTACATATAATATATCTATATACAAACTATACAATTGTGGTCTCTGTCTTAACTTATCTCTTTATTTTGTGACCTCCATTTTTCCCCCTCCATCTATCAAATTTATTCCATATTCGATAAAAGTCTGTTTCTTCCTGATTTTTTAATCTTTTAGTCTCCCTGCTTTAACGTGACAGCCCCTGATATGCCCTCCCTCTTTTTTTCCCAAATATTTGTCCTGGTTGTGTTTCTTTTCCAATTAGGGCCATGCAGAAACAACATCTTGCATTTTTCTTAGTGTTCTGAGAGAGGACATAAAATCCATTTTGGAAGCCTCTTTTCAAAGTCTTGCACAAATGGCCTCTGACAACCTAACACTTCTTTGGTGATGGTGATCAAGGAGTGCGTGAAGGCGTTCACCTTCGTGGCCCAAATTTCTCTTCTCTTGACCTGAATGGATTTGACTTCCCAGGGACCTCCCAAAATTTGGGGAAAGACATTTCCTTACCAGGCCTTTTGCAGACCGAGCAATGCAGACAGACAGGCAAGTTTCTGAATAACAGAGCGAGACCTGATGGAAGATAACAGCCACCGCAGTAGCACTTGGCATAATAGAGTCACCTCCAGAACAATAGCCAAAGAAATTTGAATTAAAGTCTCAGATACTTGGAGAATAAGGGTAGAAAGAGAGGAAGGAATCTCTTGAGAAATTACAAAGTCGATTTCAGGACAACATTGACTTCATCCCTGATTATCATCTTCTTCTGACACGTACCCAAGCTGCATTCACAACACTTTTAATGTGATTACTGGATTAACCCATTTTCCAGAGTTCCAGAATAATCACAGAGTAGCCCAACCAACCAGTGTCATTCACTAGGCTTCCAAAGGAAAACCCAAACACAAGACCCAACCTCACTTCTGAAGCCTGGTCTTTCTTTTAATGCAGGGGTCTTCAAACTTGGCCCTTTGATGACTTGTGGACTTCAACTCCCAGAATTCCTCAGCCAGGCACTGCCTGGCTGAGGAATTCTGGGAGGTGAAGTCCACAAGTCATCAAAGGGCCAAGTTTGAAGACCCCTGTTTTAACGAGTCAGGAATTTTGGGTAATCCTAACCATTCATACATGCAGTTCCTTCTCTCTGTATTCTTCCTTCTTTTAAAGAAAAGTGGGGAAAGAAGAAAAATAAGAAGGGTTAAAAAAAATCTTGTCTATCTTTGATGGCTTAGGCATGGAGAGGACTTTTACAACTCTA
Organism: Bothrops alternatus; assembly: GCA_034064705.1. Taxonomy (NCBI): domain Eukaryota; kingdom Metazoa; phylum Chordata; class Lepidosauria; order Squamata; family Viperidae; genus Bothrops; species Bothrops alternatus. The sequence goes on from JARGCV010000113.1 coordinate 2,535,949, forward strand.
GAACGGCAGAAAGTCAACCAGTTAATAACCCCTCCCTGCCTCCTGGGACAGATAAAGCTGACTTAGTAAAATCACAAATGGCTTTTCACCTCTAACAGGGGTATTAAAGACACCAGAATGCAGCAAGCAAGCAAGAGGTGGAGGGGAAAAAAAAAAAGACATAGACATTTGGGAGATGCTATCCTAAACCTTTCTTTGGGGTGTTTTTGTCTTGGATGCCGATTGAAGAGAAAGGAGAGTTGCAGAGTGCCATCTCTGAAGGCTGCTCAAAAACTCATCCGAGTTCGTTTTAGGTTAGGAAAACAAGGCCTGAACCAAAGTACACCAGCCTGGCTTTTAACATGATGGGGTGTTTACTTTGACAATAAGCTTATTAGTGAATTCAGTTCCCTGCTGTTGAGCTGTACATAGCAAAACCTTCAATTAAAAGCAAGCTGGGTTGGGGTATGATGGAAAGGGGGAAGAGAGAAGTCTTAACATTTGCAGGAATGCAGAAATCATTTAAAAACTGGGACTTCTGAGAAAGCAAAGGTTTTAATTTCCCCTGCCTAGATCTACCAGGGATATCAGATTGGTTGCAGACTTCTGAGGAATTGGTCTCATCCCTTCGGGGAGTTGAGGCGGACAAAGGCCAGTGAACATGCCAGCTCTACAAAGAGTCTTCAGCCGATGGCCATGGGCCAGAGAAGATTAGCAACAGCTCCAGAAGACCCAAAGAACTGTATGCTTGAGGAGCTCCAGCTGCAAGTGATTTGTACCCAAAGCCAAAAGGCAAATGGGAGGAGAGAGGCGGTCCCAGCCAGTGGGGACACTGAGCAAATCAATACTATGGAGTGTCAACTCTCATGGTGAGGAGGTAATTGCTTCCTTACCATCAGATGGTCGTTATCGGTACAGTCCTAATGAATAAGCACGATTATTTATTTATTTGTTAAATTTATTTGCCGCCTATTTCACTGTGGGGCTACCCCAGCTGGCTTGCATAAGAAAAGGAAGAGAGTGCAAACAGAACAGAAGTAAAATAATAGAACAATAAAATAAGCCATGACAAATGGGAACGAATGACTTCAGTATGATAACCAAAAGGATGGATGGGTGGAGAGCTGAGAGCAAGAGGGGGCAAAGGTGAAGTCTCCCGTCAAGCTAGCAACCACCTCCAGGGTGGTAACTCTCCCATTTGGTCCCCAGACCAACTGGCAGAGCCAGGCCATCAGGTTCTTGCAGAAGGATAGGAGGGGGGGCAGGAAGCGCCAACGTTTAGTATCTTCTACTGTAGTTCTAGAGGTGTAATGGCTCAGCGGTTAAAGACACTGAGCTGGTCAACTGGAAAGATGACAGTCAGGATTCGAGACACAAGCTCTGCACAATGGGGTAAGCGCCCGTTCCTTGCTCCAGCTCCTGCCCATCTAGCAGTTAGAAAGCATGCAGATGCAGGTAGATAAATAGGTACCACTTTGACGAGGAGGTAATAGCATTCCGTGAGCCTTTGGCATATAACCATGCTGGCCATATGTCCATGGAAATTGTCTTCAGACAACACTTGTTTCCTTGGCCAAGAAACAGAGATGAGAATTGCGCCCTAGAGTCGAACATGACTGGACAAGGAAATCTTTACTTTTACTGTAATTCTAAATAGAGATTGTTCGATGATTTATGCCAGTCCGTATTCAACATATCCAATATTTCTTTAGGATACACTTGTTAGCTGGATCAAGGCAACCTGTGCTCTACTTCAACTTTCACTTAGCAACCCAGAATTATCTCTCTGTAGAATTGTTCCAGCTGACTCATCTGCCACTCTTTAGCTGTACACCACCACTGGGTGAGAAATTAGGCTCTTAGCAGCCCTGCTATACCCAGAGGAATTCAGAGAGGACAAGCCCCAGGGAGTCCAATTCGTCTTCCACGACTCGATTAAGCTGATAATTGTCTTTAAAGGGTATATTTAGAAGTTAGATGGTGGGTTTACTGTGATTGCCTTCAGTATGGATCTTGGTGGCTTGATTAGGAATGGCAGTTGGAGAAGAGATGGACTTGATTGTGACATGAGCTTTTGAGGCCAGAATCTGCTTCTTCCCAGGCAGGAAATGTTAATTATAGTTCCATTTGCCCTGGACAGTATCCAAATGGTGCAATGTCCTCAAAGAAACCCAGCATAGATTTGCGCATCATTGAAAATGTGTGCTACAATGATGGCAAATTTTTCTGTACATATTCCTCCTGTAATAATTCCTGCCATTTTCAGTTTGTTTTCTCCCATAGTTCTGGAGACAGCTAGAAATGGTGGGAAATACTTGTGGCTTGTTTTCAGTTCTCTTCTGCTTTTACAGGTCTTATGACAACTGACCACATAAGACCTATAAAAGCAGAAGAGAACTGAAGCAATACACTTCAACCGAAGTTCAGCTAATAAGGTTACCTAACCTGGTGATGAAACGTTTGGAAGCCAAACAACAAGCTCAGATAACAAACCAACAACATATCTTGAGACAACTTTTCATAATGATCCAGATGTTGTCATCATCTGCTTCTCCTCTTCCTCCTCCTCCCCCCTCCTCCCCCTCCTCCTCCTCATCATCAAAATGTCAGCATCATCACAGAATAACATTTGATGTGTTGATATCAACCAGGGCTTGCTTTGTATGTTCCTTCTGCCTATTTCCTCAATCTGGAAAGATCTTCAGTTTGTCACAGTCTAGTTCATCATCATCACTCTTAGTAAGAAAAGGTAAAGTTTCTCTTGACTTTGGTCCATGTTGACTGCAAGGCCACAGCCATGCAGGGTTTCTTGGCAATAATATGGAAATAGTTTCTCATTGATGTCCATTATTTATTACTCTATTAATAATAAGTAGGGCTGTGCAAAGCTTCAGGTTGGGATTCAGTTCAAAGGCAGTTCAAATGAATAACTGGATCAAACTGACTTTCCGGATTGAGTTGACGATTGTGACTGAATCATCAAATTCAATCAGAAACATGCAAAGGCTCCTTCCCCCTTTTGAAGTTGATTAAAAACTGGATCGAATCAGCCTTATTTGACACTTCAGACTGAAGCATTGCATCAACTTGATCTTCTTAATTGATTCAAATAATCAAAGAGGACTGAACTGTCAGCTTGCATTGAGTTGACATTTTGAATTAGATCAGGGACTGGCTATGCAGCCCTAATGATGAAGTGTCAGCCACAAATTTAGATCATCTCTTGATTCTGGATCTTGTAAATAAGGGGTGGGAGACTTCTGTCTCTCCAGATGTTCTTGAATTACAACTACCGGAATCCCCCAAAGGAATGGCCAATGGTGCAAGATACTAGGAGTTGCACTCAGTTATGCCCGCTGGGGGTTCTGGGAGTTTTAATTCAGCAACATCTTCCTCACTTCTGAAGCATATGCACTGGTCCTAAAGCAGCGGTTCTCAACCTTTTTCAGGCTGCGACCCCGACCTGCACCGCGCATGCGCGGCGCGACGGCCCACATCATGCATGCTCCGCACATGCGCAACGGCCCGCATCGTGCATGCTCCGCACATGCGCAATGGCCCGCATCGTGCATGTTCGGCGTGATGGCCCGCATCGCGCATGCGTGGCGCAACGGCCCGCATCACGCATGTGCGGTGCTACCCCGCGCATGCACGGTGCTGCCCCCTGCGCCGGCCGAGGGGAAAAGGGGAAAAAAATGGCGGACTGCGGTGTTTGGCGACCCCCATGAAATGGTCGTTTGACCCCAAATGGGGTTGCAACCCACAGGTTGAGAACCACTGTCCTAAAGACAAATTTATGGAAGACCTCATTGCATATTTGAAGTCAATTTCTGATTCAACTCTTTGCAAAAACAAATGCAGCGGTGGTAGGAATGTATGTTGCATGGTATCACGTGGCTTTAAAAGATAACTCTGGTTAATATCTGTAGAATATCATTCAGCAGAGCTCACACTTTCATGCCAGTGTCCCGCTACAGCAGTTGTTCTCAACCTTTCTGGGGCTTGACCCCGGCCCGCATCGCGCATGCGCGGCGCGATGGGGCGCATCACGCATGCACGGCATGACAGGGTGCATCGTGCATGTGCGGTGTGACAGGGTGCATTGCGCATGCGTGGCGCAACGGGGCACATCGCGCATGCGTGGCGCGACGGCCCGCATCGCAATAGGGAAAAAAAATGGCTAACCAAAAAAAAATTTTAAAAATGGCGGACTGCGGTGCTTGGCGACCCCCGTGAAATGGTTGTTCGACCCCAAATGGGGTCGCGACCCACAGGTTGAGAACCGCTGCGCTACAGGAAGACTTTGGCTAACATGATCAGCAAGGACTCAGAGAAGAAAAACAGCACAGATGAATTCAGAACCTTGGACAGCAGTCATAGATTTTCTCTCTCATATATATGAATTTTAACACCCAGGTTTAAATCTTATGTTAAGCCATGGTTTATTTTAGTTAAGGTCTAATAAAATAAGCCACATAGTCTAGGTCACTGCTGAAATTGGTTTATTTATTCCAAGCTATGGGACACGAGAGAGAGAGAGAGAGAGAGAGAGAGAGAGAGAGAGAGAGAGAGAGAGAGAGAGAGAGAGAGAGAGAGAGAGAGAACACACAACAAAATCTTTTTACAAGCTCAAGTGACTTCTAACTGTGGCTAAAGCTTTGGTGTACCCATACAGTTATGATGTATTTATTTAACAATATTTATAAACTGTTACATGAAAGCCGCCTGGGTAATTTTGAGCCAATCACTTTCTCTCATACCACAATGTCAGGCTTAGTCGACAAACTGACCCATCACAATCCTTAAAAGCTCTGAGGAGGTTGCAAACAAAACTTAAGGCCCAATGCAATCTGAAGTTAAATTAACAATTTAACTTCAGATTGCATTGGGCCTTAAGCTGACACAAGGAGGGTTGAGGGTATCTATACTTCTAGGGGTAAGGGGTTTCATATGATAGGGGCACATGAAGTCATCCCAGAGTTTCTCATCAAGTATTAGGAATTAATGGACACAAACAGAAGGAGCCTGTTGGGTGCTACCAAGATGTTCCCAATTTTATTGCTGTGGAAACTTCCTTTGGATCTGTTATTCTGTTTTGGATCCAACAGTTATATCACTTTTCTGCAGAAAACCACTAAGTTACCATTTGCTGCCTTATATGATTATTGTTTATTATATCCTTATTAGGTACAATGTGTTTACATCATGGGCATGCTGGGCTGACATCTAACTTCTGCAAGTAATCACTAGGCGGTTTGAAACCACAAATACATGCACAGATAACAAATAAAAATACATCAATATTAACACAATACAACCAAACACCCCATATTCAATATTTCGCAGGCTATTGGTTGCAAGTCCTGTTGAAGTCCCAACACACCTAGAATGCCCATCTTTACACTAGCCACCTGCTCCCATAATTTGGGCAGATGTTCCCAAGAAATTGGAGGCAGAAATGGATGACAAGGCAGAGCCCTTTGGCAAGGATCAACCTCGATCCTGTTGGCTCCACAGTTTTTGCCAAACTTTGCTCAGAGTGATTTCAAGAAGGAATGGAAAATATAACGAGGGAGTCACCCTGGAGAAGCAGAGAGGTGCCTGTATTTTTAAGGGGAGGGAGATCTGCCCCTCAAGGGCTGTGATGTTGGCTGGGGAAGGGAACACTCCATCTGGTCCGTCAGCTCATTGCCTTTGAAGATGCAGTCAAACAAACAGTCCCCTGACTTGAATATCTGGCAGAGATTGTGCTTGGCACAGCTGTCCAGGGGCAATCCCGTAGACTGTAATTAGGTGGGATAAATATGTTACCTTGGACAATATTTCCGACATGTTGGGGCTACTCTGCCTCTCCCCCAAAGGAGCACCTTCTCAGGATGGCATCCAGCAAGCAAGATGTCTGGCTACTCCAGATGCAAAAAAAGGGGGGGCAGTGAGAAGCTGAAAAGGGCCGGAGGAGAGACGGACAGCACTGCCAGAGATCTCCAATAGGATATTGCTGGGATACAAATGGGCTAAGCCTTTGCTATGTTTTCAAAATCAGTAAAGTTCTTCCTTACCCCCGGAAATCCCCTCCAAATTCTCCCAGGTTTCGCACTGCGCCTGGCCGTAAAGAGCGCCATAAAACTGAACGAACAAACAGAAAACCACTGAAGCTCTTTCTGGAAATATTTGAAAGGAGTTGCTATTGAAAGACACAGTGCTCACATTGGGCGAAGCCAGTGTTTTGCAAACTCAGCAGCTTTAAAAAGGGTGGACTTCAACCCCCAGAATTCCCCACTGGGTTAGGAATTCTGGGCATTAAAGTCCACCCGTCTTAAAGCTGCCAAGCTTGAAAAACACTGCTGTGCTATGGATTATTTAACCATGCTTGTATGCTGTATCAACAATGGGTAGGAACGTACCCTTTATTTGGGCTGAGTGCAGTGAATTCAGGACTGTGACTGAGTGTGTTTTTAACTGTTCTACTGATGAACTGTTCCAGCAGAAGAAGGAGTTTGGTTCTTCCCCATCCAGCCAAGTGACACCTCCACACTTGTGTACATGTGCCCGTGTGCAAACTCTGGCAGGAAATGGGAATCAAAAGAAGTTGGGTGGGGGAGAGGGAATTGATTGCAATGTTTGTACAAAACCTCGCATGTCAAAAATAAGATTAAAAAAGTAATTACCGAAGTGTGGAACGAAGGACAAATGTATTTCTTAGCGCCAGAAACAGCAAGGATCAATAATTCCCCGCTCAGGTTAAGATGATAAAAGATAATCCCAGCCTGCCTTTGGGTTTTGGTGTGAATTAAATGGAGCTTCATGCTGTATAAATTAATTTTGGTTTTCCCACGTTAAATTAGCTTCCCCTAACTGGAAATCGTAGTTAGCCGGAGGGACTAAACTGAGTCAGTTCTGCATGTTGGAATCCAAGAGACGGTTGGGGGTTTCTTCCAGCTTCAAGACCCCCACACACATGTGATGGAAGCCAATGACAGGTGAAAATCTGGGATTAGGAAACCTCTTTGAGAATGACAAGCAACTTGTGGGCACTTCCCCATAAGTGTAACTAATTTGCAATTAATCAATTAAATTTACAATTAATCAGTGGAACGACTTGCCTCCAGAAGTTGCAGGTGCTCCAACTCTGGAGATTTTTAAGAAGAGATTGGACCTCTAACTTGTCTGAAATGGTATAGGGTTTGGACTAGAAGACCTCCAAGGTCCTTCTAACTCTGCTATTCTGTTAAATTGTCCGTGGATGATGATGTTATCCATTCAGATGTGTCCGACTCTTGGTGATTCTATGGACCAGGTCTCTCCACATCTTCTGATCCTGCACTGCTTCTTTGAGATGTTCTAGGCTCTGACCAGGGCCAGCTTTGATGATGTCCAGCCACCATGTTCTTTGACGGCCTGGTTTCTTTTTACTGCTAACTCTTCCTAAAATAATTGCTTTCTCCAGTGAACTGTCTTGCACGCCATTGTCAGAGTAAGTGAGATGCCGTTTTGTGATTTTTCCTTCCAGTGACATGTCTGGTCTTATGTGGTCCAGAACTTGCTTGTTAGTCACCTTTGCTATTCAAGGAATATGCAGGATGTCCAGCAGCTCAGATGAGTCAATTTTAATATCCACATCTATTTTATTCATTTATTTAGCGTATGACACTTGTAGCGATGCGTTTGAAGCCAGGAGATCACAAGGATTGTCTGACTGCCATTGTGGAAGAATTAGCTGACTCTATGTCATTGCTCAGGGGATGCCCGAATGTAGGATTCATAGACAACTCAAGGAGGCTTCTTCTTTGTCCACCACCAGGAGTGGAGCCTGTGGCTTAATTTGACTCAGGAAACCTCAACCAGTTTGGACATGGAAAAGATTGGCAGATCTATGCGTCATGGTTCTGATAGACCAGCGGTTCTCAACCTATGGGTCACGACCCCATTTGGGGTCGAACAACCGTTTTGCGGGGGTCGCCGGACACCGTGGTCCGCCATTTTGTTTTTGTTTTTTTTCGTCGCGCGCACGCCGCGCATGCGCAGTTCGGGCCATCGCGCATGCGCCACGCACGCGCGGATCACCTGTCGCAGTCCGCCATTTTGTTTTTTTGTTTTTTTTGTTTTTTTTTGTCGCGCGCGCGCTGCGCATGCGCGGGTCAGGGTCGCGACGCACATGGGCAGCGCAAGTGGGATCTCAACCTGAAAAAGGTTGAGAACCACTGTGATAGACAGAGACAAATAAAGCACAACTCCGAGGCCTGCAAGTTCCTCAAAGCATGTGTTTATTGATGCAAAGTATTGGCACGAGCAGGGGGTTGGACTCGATGACCCGGGAGGTCCCCTCCAACTCTACGATTCTATGATTCTATGATTCACATCAAAAGTGAAATCAAGTCTGAATAGACACGTAACAATTCCCCAGTACAAAGTTAAGAGATCCCACCCCTAATGCTATGCAAGCAACTACGTTCCCCAATACATCTTCTTGGTGGGCTTTTCACGAAATGCCCAGCCTGCAATCCCAGGAGCCATTTTCCCTACTCATTTTCGGTTGACACTATGGCTCTTTCTTGATTCTGTGTGTGGAGGGGTGCATGCTGAAGAGATTTGACTGGTTAATTCTGATACTATCCACCTCTCTAAAGACTAGCAATAGCAACAACAATAGCACTTAGGTTTACAGAGGTTTGCAGAGACAGCATATTTGCCCCCAACAATCTAGGTCCTTGTTTGACCAACCTCGGAAGGATGGAAAGCTGAGACAACCTTGAGCCAATGAGGATCAAACTGCTGGCAGTTGGCAGAATTAGTGTGCAATGTCGAATTCTGTATTCTGAATACCGCATTCTAACCACTGCACCACCACAGACTAACTGGTGAGCCTGTTCTTCGCCAACTTTACTGGGCCAACCCATTTGAAAGCTCTTCACCCTCTCCAGTGTTGGCTTTTCTTGAGCAGATGGGCCGACATCTCCAAAGGTTCTGGACTATATCTCGTTCTCTGCTTACAACCATGTGTTCAGTGATAGCCTGAACTGACAACAGCGCTGAAAAAGGTGACTGACAACCATTTTTCAGGCTTACAACTGTT
>JARGCV010000113.1:2552500-2557813 GCA_034064705.1 Bothrops alternatus
GCTCTTGGCTCAACAGCCGGAAGGCTGCAGGTCTCCCTGGAGCTTCTTAATCCCAGCATCTTAAACCTTCTTCAAACTTTGGAGAGCAAAGAGCCCATTTGAAAAGGTTGCATGTTGCACCAAGCAGAGGAGGGTGAACTGAATTATAGTGCTTAGGGGACCCATCACAGAGCTCTTCCCCCTTTCCGACCATCCCCCCCCAAACTCTTTCACTGCAACCCACAACTTTAGTTGCATTGTTTGTAGTTGTCTTTATTCACCCTGCTGAACTTTAATCTGCCTTGTTTTAAAAAGAGGGTTAATGTAGCAGTTAATGCACTGGCGTAGAAACCAGGAGACTGGGAGTTCTAGTCCCGCCCTAGGTATGAAAGTCAACTCGGTGACTTTGGGCCAATCACCAGGAGACAGTGAGTTCTAGTGCCGCCTTAGGCATGAACGCCGGCTGGGTGACTTTGATCCAATCACCAGGAGACTGGGAGTTCTAGTTCCGCCTTAGGCATGAAAGCCAGCTGGGTGACTTTGATCCAATCACTAGGAGAGGGGAGTTCAAGTCACGCCTTAGGCATGAAAGCCGGCTAGGTGACTTTGGCTCAATCACCAGGAGACTGGGAGTTCTAGTCCTGCCTTAGGTATGAAAGCCAGCTGGGTGACTTTGGCCCAATCACCAGAAGATAGTGAGTTCTAGTCCCGCCTTAGGTATGAAAGCTGGCTGGGTGATTTTGGGCCAATCACCAGGAGACTGGGAGTTCTAGTCCCGCCTTAGTTATGAAAGCCTATTACTTTAATATTAACCAGCTAATAATTCAACTTTAAAAGGGGAGAACATTCACGGCTTGTCAAGCTTAGGGTAATGGAGGTAGATCAGATTTTGTTTTGCAGCTAACAGGCTTTGATGAGAGAATCGTCTTAAATTCTGGATCACTCTCCTTTGGGAAATCTGTTGTACATTTTGAACATTTCCAGACAGGGGAACAATCATAAATCAAACAAACAAACACACACACACCCACTCACTCACTTTGCAAGGAATAAAACCAAGTTTAACGTTTTCTTGAGCACTTTTCTGATTTACAACAAGTCACTTGTGTCATCTCAGCTTCCACATTGTCATTTTAGAAATAAGTTTCCCAAGAGCCATTCTTCTCCAGGAAGAAACAAAAGACACAATGCGCAAGAATGAGGTTCAGGGGGCAGTGGGGACTCAGCAAGAGGCAGGCAAGAGGACTCAGTATAACTCACCCCCACCCCCACCCCCATCATCATCATCATCATCATCGTGTTGATGTTTACAAGCATATATCATTCACTCCCTCTGCCAAGCCGTGGTATGTTTTAGTTTGGTTTAGCATTTTATGCCAGCCCTTATGCCTTGTTAATCTATGACTTAGCATAAGGTAAAACCAGACCATCACAGTCTGTTAAGCCATGGCTCAGTAGACTGCAAACACCTGGAAAACTGAATGATGGAATCTCAAGTACATTACTGGAGGATGCACATACTATAACCATGTACATGGCAAGCACCTGAGAGGGGGGGAGAGGAATTACTCCTATACATGTTCAACTTTTCTGAAAGAGCCTCCTTATACCCCACATGCATGCTTCACCTATCAAATGCAATCAAAACATGTTTTTTTTTAAAAAAAATGCCTCAATATCGCATCGATAGTATTTGAGTCTAGAGACCTACCCAATAAGGTGCCCGCCAGCTGCATTAGGATTAACAACAATGCCAGTCAGGCCCTTTCGTTTTTCCAGTGGGTCCATTTCAATTATAGTCCTTCAGCAACCGATGCCCAGCTGTGTCCATTTTTTTTTCCTGTTGAAAAATCCCTTAAGTTGGCCTTCCAAGCAACTTGGTGAACTAACCTCCTGGCATCCAAGTTCTCCTGCCTTCATCCAGTTCCCCAACAGAGCTGAACAAAAGCCACCACTGCAGCCCGCAGATGCTGTTTCTTCCAAGATCCCAGGTCTGTTCTCTTGCAAGAGCCAAGCGCGATGGCTTGTGCGCGCCATCTGGTGACTTCGGCTACAGTACAATCCTCCAGATGCTTGAGCTGAGCCCACAAGAGAGAAAGTTCAACCGCAGCAGCATCTATCTGGAGTCCACCTCATCCTTTGCCCCCTCCCCATACCATCTCTTTTAAGCCAGAAGAAAAATGAGGTGAGAGCTTTGGCCCTTGACCCCCGGTAGCCCTGCTTTGCGGATGGCCTGGTGGGGGGAGAACCCCAGCCGAGGATTAATAAATGCATGAGCCGAGCAGAAAAGGGGCACTTTAAAACTGACGTACCATTATGGATTTTATGTCATGATTACAAAGATATGGATTCCTCTCTTCCCAGGGGCCTCTTAAGAGCTATAAACAAGCATCACGGCAAAGTCTTATTAAGCGTTGTTTCAGTTCACTTCAAATACAGCCCCCAATGGGGCAATCGGAGAAGTTGGCTGTTCTTCCTGCTTCCCAACCCTCCAGTCAACGGTGGAGCTCCATGCCATTGGCAGCAGATCGCCAACTTGGAATAAGCGGGGAGACGCAGGAGGGGGTGAGGACGCTGCTATGCAACAGCCATTGAAAGGAAAGCCTTCTCAAATCAGGCAAGGTTGGGGTTTTGGAGGGGGGGGTTCCGGTCCTTCCCTGTTTTTTTCAACAGAGGTAAACATTTAGACTGATTTCAGAAGTCATTCGTACAGGGGTGAGGATTAGTCCCCTGGCTCTGCGTGCTTCATCTAATCACAGTTTCCTCATATTTCTCTGAAAACTTCAGTGGAAACCAACCAAGCAAAGGTTTTCTTTGCCATTTTCAACATGATCAGCTGCTGTTAGTTCTGCAGTTGGGAAATAAACCCACAGGGACCTTGGGGTAAGACAGAAGCCGGAGGAGGTGGGGTGAGGGGTAATCTTCCTTTCTCTGGTGGGTAACTTGAGAACGGGAGCAGGCCAGGCCAGGTCAGAACCTATGAAAACAGTGTTGGAACTGTGTCTGTGGATATCCCCTCTGGCAGGGTTTATAACAGAATAACAGAAGAGTTGGAGGTCTTCTAGTCCAACCCCCTGCTCAGGCAGGAAACCCTATACCATTTCAGACAAATAGCTGTCCAGTCTCTTCTTAAAAACTTCCAGTGTTGGAGCGTTCACCGCTTCTGGAGGCAGGTTGTTCCACTGGTTAATTGTTCTAATAGTCAGGAAGTTTCTCCTTAGTTCTAGGTTGCTTCTCTCCTTGATGAGTTTCCATCTGTTGCTTCTTGTCCTGCCTTCAGGTGCTTTGGAGAATAGCTTGACTCCCTCTTCTTTGGGGCAGGCCCTGAGATTCTGGAATGCTGCTTTCATGTCACCCTTAATTCTTCTCTTCATTAAACTAGACATACTCAATTCCATCAACTGTTCTTCCAATGTTTGAGCCTCCAGTCCCCTAATCATCTTTGTTGCTCTTTTCTGCAATGTTTCTAGAGTCTCAACATCTTTTTTTATGTCATGGGGATCAAAGCTGGATGCAGTATTCCAAGTGTGGCCTTACCAAGGCATTATAAGGTGGTATTAGCGCCTCACGTCATCTTGGATTTATCCCTGCATAAAAGCTTTGGAGGTCTTCTCACGGAGGCCAATTCTGAACTAAGGAAAGTGTTTTTTCCCCTCTTGCTATAAAAAGAAATTTCTCCGCACCCTATGGAGCCGAGAAAGCTCCTGAAACATCTGAGTGTAACTTAAATGTCCTTGTTAATCAGAGGTTCCAGCACTAAGTGCGACTCAAATAAGCAGGCACTTCCTAGTTATGATTCACGACGGATCTAACAATGCTTTGGAGGGAAAGAAAAGACGGCAAACGTAGGGCTGAATTATTTGAAATTGCCCTTGAACAAAATGTCTCCAAAATCTAAACACATCAGCCATATTTTAGGGCGGAATACATTAAAGCCAACATATTGTGTTTTTTTTGCACAGATGTTTCCGTCCCCTCTTTGTGCGCTGATACATTGTGATGGAGCAGCTTTATTAACCATCTCTCCCTTCTATTTTTTGGAGGGGGGGAGAAGGGGAGGGGAGAAAATGGAAGAACCGCCTCCATTAAATCCCTGTTCCAGAAGCCACGAGGATCAGATGGTAGGACTGCCAAATTTCAGGGAGGGCAAGATATAAATAACCCGGTAAATGAATAAATTGCGCAGTTCTATTAAATACATGGAGAAAATACAGCACAAGGCTTTGGCGTTGCACGTTATAGGAGAAGCCATGGTTTGTTAACCATAGTTTGTTAAAAGTCACAGTGGCTAGGTTCACAACTCCGACTAAGCCCAAAAATATATTTAGTTTTGGCTTAGCTCTGTGTATTTATGGTTACAATCTGACTGCTCTTTGGACCTCAGAGATGTCATCTCTAGCATCTACCAAGCTTCTAATTCCAATTCGTCTTCCAGAACAAATTAGATTCTGCAGCAAAGTCACCAAAGCAATGTTAACCAAAAAATGCAAAACAGAGTCCTACATTAACAATTCATGCCTATGTTCTTCTGTATGGGCATGAGTAAAAATGGCTACATCTTTGACAAACTTTTGATCAAGGAGCAGACCAGCCCTTCCTGATGCTTAAACTGGTGTTAACAACATAACAACAGCTCCAGCGGTCTTGTTTTCTGGTCTTGTGGCACTTCTTGGAGAAAACATAGATTGCTCCAAAGATCTATTGTTTTGTTAACCTGTGGACCCAAAAACTGCCTTTATGTTGAACTCACAACCTCCCTTTGGCCATGAGGATGAGCCAAATGGAGCCAGTTTGGTCAAGTGGTAAAGGCACCAAGCTAGAAACTGGGAGACCGGGAGTTTTAGTCCCACCTGAGCCATTAAAGCCAGCTGGGTAACTCTGGGTCAATCACTAGGAGATGGTGAGTTCCAGTCCCATCTCAGGCATGGAAACTGGCTGAGTGATTTTGAACCAATCGCTAGGAGATGGCGAGTTCTAGTCCAACCGCGGACACAAAAGGCAGCTGGATACCTTTGGGTCAATTACCAGGTGATGGTGAATTCTAGTTCCACCATAGGCACAAAGCCAGCTTGGTGACCTTGGCCCAGCCCCCCCTCTCTCCGCCAAACACCCCACCACCACCACCAAGGTTGCTGCTGTAGGGAAAACAGAAGGAGGAAAAAAGCATCTGGTACCCGTTTAACCACTTAACTTATTTGTAAAAAAAACTAAGAAAGGCAGGTTCAAAATAAATAAACACACAAACAAACCAACATGATGGAAGCAGGACTGGGACAAAATGAGAAGAGTAAAAGAAGTAAAGAAAATGGCACCTTTACCTGGTCGTAAATACCA
>JARGCV010000114.1:0-17500 GCA_034064705.1 Bothrops alternatus
TTAGAACAAAATTTTGAAAATCAGGGGCGTTGGAAGCCTCTGATTCTCAGTCTCTCTTAGAAGGGTGTTTTGTGTCAGAGAAGTCGCCTTCGGGATATGGGGTCTCGTCTGTCTGTCTATTTCTGTCTGTCTTTCTGCAGAGAGGGAGTCAGAAGCCAAGATGGTTGATCATGCGACCAGGGGGATATGCAATGGTTGTAAGTGTGAAAAAAGGTTGTAAGTTACTTTTTCTGTGCTCCTGCAACTTTGAATGGTCACTAAATGAGCTGTTGTAAGTCGAGGACTTCCTAATAATTTTGCTCCCAACGGACGCCAAGGCATGTGTGCAAGAAAAGGATGGACTGCAAATGGAGCCTGGATCTACTTGTGCAGCCTCTCCTTTGTTGTCAAATTGGCGTTTGCTGACCTATCACTCCGCCCTTCCCAACTGGGCGAAAGGATTCATAGGAGATACTATTGATTGATGGCAGTTTCATTGTTACTAATGCCCTGCTTAATTTTAACAGACAACGCAATTTTGAGCAGGATAATGCCCTGGGTTAATAAAGTTTCCCCTGAAAATGGCTAACAGATTTATTGCATTTGGTTGTTCAAATAAACACCCAGTACGCTTTCTATAAATTATCGTCTGCCTAAAACACAAAGGGAGGGAGGGAGGGAGGGAGGGAGGGAAAGGAAGGAAGGAAGGAAGGAAGGAAGGAAGGAAGGAAGGAAGGAAGGAAGGAAGGAAGGAAGGAAGGAAGGAAGGAAGGAAGGAAGGAGAAGGGAGAAGGAGAGAATAAGAGCAAAAAGGAAAGAAAGGGAGGGAGGGAGGGAAGGAGGGAAAGGAAGGGAGGGAGGGAAAGAAAGAAAGAGGGAGGGAAGGGAAGGAGGGAGGGAAAGAAGAAAGAAAGAAAGAAAGAAAGAAAGAAAAGAAAGAAAGAAAGAAAGAAAGAAGAGAGGGAGGGAAGGGAGAGAGAATAAGAGTGAAAAAGAAAGAGGGAGGGGGAGGGAAAGGGAGGGAGGGAGGGAGGGAAGGAAGAAAGAAAGAAAGAAAGAAGGAGGGAGGGAGGGAAGGAAGGACAAAGAGAGAATAAGAACAAAAAAGAAAGGGAGGGAGAGAAGGAGGTGACAGTGCGGGTTTAAAATATTGCATGTGTTCATATATTAGTGGCTTTCCCACACTGCCACCCACACTGACAGGGCAAGCCACGTGGACAGGTAGTCCTCAATAAGTGGTGGGATTAAAATATGCGAACAACCGGTTCTCTGTGTGGATGCCGCTTCCGGAAGTCTATTCTGGGCCTGGGCAACAAAAAATTAGCTACCGGTTCTGCCGAAGTGGTGCGAACCGGCTGAATCCCACCACTGTCCTCAACTTACAACAATTGAGCCCAAAATTGTCATTGTCAAGAAAGTCTGAGTTTTGCCCATGGAAAACCCAGTTTGTGAGCCCTGGGAATCTGGCTGGCAAACTCACAGACAGGGGTCACAGGTCCCTGGGGCAGCACAACAGTTGTAAGTGCTCAAAGTTAATCTCGTGACCCTGGAGATAATGCAATGGTCAAAAATGGCCATAAATCACTTTTTTCCAGTGCTATGGTAACTGTCAAATGCTCACTAAACAAATTCTAACCTGAGGGCTACCAGTATATAAACAGAGAGCAAATCCCACTTCCTTCTAGCACTGATGATGTTACCTAGTTGGGTCAGGAAACGTCTGCAAGAAAACTACCAAGCTCAGAGAGCACCCAGGACCACCCAGTCGTCCTCTCCTCCTCCTCCTCCTCCTCCTCCTCCTCCTCCTCCTCCTCCTCCTCCTCCTCCTCCTCCTCCTGCCAAACCCCACTCCCTTCTAGCACTGATGATGTTACCTAGTTGGGTCAGGAAATGTCTGAAAGAAAACATCCAAGCTCAGAGAACATCAACAACCACTCAGTCCTCTCTTCCTTCTCTTCCTCCTCATCCTCCTCCTCCTCTTTCTCCTGCACTACACAAAGTCCTCTCCCTTCTAGCACTGATGATGTTACCTAGTTGGGTCAGGAAACGTCTGCAGGAAACCTAACCAAGCTCAGCGCGCACCAAGGACCCAGCAATTACACGATCATCTGTTGCAACACACAACACAATTTGAAGAATGCCTCAGCCATGGGGATCAAGCAAAGTTACCCAACCTGGGAAGTTCTAATTGAATTGATCCAATCCAAAAAAAAAAAAAACACCCAACACCACCCAAATTCCAGCTCACCAGTTTCTCCTCTTTCGGAACACAAACCAGCACTAATGGAGAAATTCCGCCCACAATCCTCGCAATCACATATTTCCCGCTGCTCAAAGCTGCCGCCGCTGATGGAAACATAATGTTTTCCACTTCCCAGAGAACTGCTTAGAAAAAAAAAAAATCCTCTCTCGCACATGCAATATTTAAAACCAGCACCATCGCCTCCGAGCGTGTGTTTAGACTGCTCGGTGGTGTCAAAGCGGTTGTGGTTTATAGGTCAGGAGGGCAGTAAATTATGCTTGCTGGTAGAAAGAAAAAGGGAAAACAGGCTTATTGTGGCCAGCTGTGCTTTTGAAAAGCAGGCTATCATGCAAAGCTAAAAGGATGCATAGGTGACCTCCGGGGTTTTTGGTTTTTGTTTTTTTTTACAAGCTATTTGCCTCCACTGGCGTTGGCTTGTCTATCGATGTCGTTGCCAAACATGTAAAACTCAAATTGTCGAGGGAACATATTTGCCAGAAATTTATTTTCAGAAAGGGATATTTAGCCGGATGCTGGTAACCCTGATTGCAATCCTGCAGGTCTGAAATAGGAAAAAAAAAAAGAGGGAGAGGGACTGGGAAGTTTGGGGTCTGGGCTCATAATGAGTGTCATTATAGAGAGGCTGAAAAGTGGCAGTTAGGGGTTTTCTTAGAACAGGGATAGGCAGCCTTGGCTCTTTTATGACTGGTGGACTTCAACTCCCAGAGTTCCTGAGCCAACCATGCTGAGGGGAAAGGCAGAGGTTTCCAAGCTGAGCCATGCTGGCTCAGGGATTCTGGGAGTTGAAGTCCACGAGTTATAAAAGAGCCAAGGTTGCCTACCCCTGGCCTAGGAGGCTCACCGCTTAGAACAGGAGGACTTAAGACAGGGGTAGGCAACCTGGGCTCTTTTATGACTCGTGGACTTCAATTCCCAGAATTCCTGAGCCAGCTATGCTGAGGGGAAAGGCAGAGGTTTCCAAGCTGAGCCCTGCTGGCTGAGGAATTCTGGGAGTTGAAGTCCACGAGTCATAAAAGAGCCAAGGCTGCCTACCCCTGCACTAGAGACAAATTCCTTATGTGTACAATCATACTAGGCCAGGGGTCTTCAAACATGGCCCTTTTATGACTCATGGACTTCAACTCCCAGAATTCCTGAGCCAGCTTGGAAACCTCTCCCTTTTCCCTCAGCATGGCTGGCTCAGGAATTCTGGGAGTTGAAGTCCATGAGTCATAAAAGAGCCCAGGTTGCCTACCCCTGGCCTAGTCTATTAAGCCTGACAGGAGTAGATTATCAGAAACTGGTAGGCCTAATCCACGGGTAGGCAACCTTGGCCCTTTTTATGACTCATGGACTTCAACTCCCAGAATTCCTGAGCCAGCCACGCTGAGGGGAAAGGGAGAGGTTTCCAAGCTAAGCCCTGCTGGCTCAGGAATTCTGGGAGTTGAAGTCCACGAGTCATAAAAGAGCCAAGGTGGCCTAGTGCAACATTCAAGTGCTAAATTGTGATTCGTCTTCAGTGGAGGTGTTCAATCTTGAATTTCCAGATGTATAGTGATAAAAAGAGAATATTCCTAGCTGAGGGTTGAATTGTGGGACCCTTGGTTCTCTCAGAGCTTGGTTGTTTTCTTGCAGACGTTTCATGACCCAACTAGGTAACCTCATGAGTTCTCCGAGGGGTTTGTTCTCTGTTCACGTACAAGTGGCTTGGAGAAAAGAGAGTATCTGTTGTTCAGGGTTGAAGTGTGGAATCCTTGATGCTCTTTGTCTTAGGACAGTGTTTCTCAACCTTGACAATTTTAAGGCATGTGGACTTCAACTCCCAGAATTCCACAGCCAGCTTTGCTGGCTGTGGAATTCTGGAAGTTGAAGTCCACATGCCTTAAAATTGTCAAGGTTGAGAAACACTGTCTTAGCACAAAGCAGGGGGTGACCGGACAATGATCCTAGTGTCTAAAAAAACCACAGCTTTATACAGGTGGCCCTTGGCTTACAACGGTTCATTTAGTGACCATTCGAAGTTGTAACGGCACAGAAAAAAAAGTGACCGATGACTGCTTTTTCTACCCTTATGACCACTTGATCAAAAGCATCCACGAAAGAGACCATAAGCAAGACGGATCGAGAACATCAGCCAAGTCCTTAGAGCTCGATTGGCAAAAGAAAGCTGAGGACTATACTGTATACCTGCTGTATAGGTCAGAAACATGCAGAAGGGGCCTTCATCCTGCGGTGGATGGACAAAGGCTGAAATGATGAGGATACACACATACACACATACACACATGAAAGAACCCTTACACCCAAGAAAGTCCCTTCTCCAAGCTACACTTTTCCTTTATTTTCCCCTTTATTTTTTTAACCCTTTTTTTAATTTATGAAAAAATAAAATACAAAGTGAAATTCAAAAAAATGCTAAAAAAAACTAGGAGGAGGAGTGGGGGGGGAAGGAAAAAGAAGACAAAAACATGGTGGAAACAGGGGAAAGGAAAGAAAAAGACTTCCAACTCTCTTTAGCACAGTAGAAAACAATATCGTTACAACCTCACCTTTTTACTTTTGCACAGCGGAATATATTAGCCATGTATTCCCATAACAAACCTATCTGAATTAGTAAAAACAAAATCAAAGTTTCATATATATGTATGTATGTATGTATGTATGTGTTTGTTTTCTCAGGTTTTCGCGGGTGTTTGTATGTAGGTCTTTGGTTATTCGGGTTTTCTCCCGCGTAAAATTGGAAGTGTCTTGGCGACGTTTCTTCCTTGATAGTGTCAAAATTTCGAAGCACAATTTTGCTGCAGCAGCAATTATTGCTTCTGAGCTTGCCAACAAGGAAATGATTGGGATGTAGGCTTTAGAGGTTCAGAATAGAAGACCCTGGGACCCCAGGACAATTCTCAGGTGTCCGGCCAGACTCAAGAAACATTTTCTCATAACAATATTTTTCCATTTCATTGGACAATGTGACCTGATCCAGAGGGAGAAGAGAGAATTCTAGGCGTTTTAGTATATGGCGTTTAGGTGGGGTTTCGCCAGAGCTGGTTTTACTTTCATACCTGCCGAAATGATGAAATGATAAACTTTTGCATTAAGAGATCGGGAAGTCTCAGAGCCTGGAAGCCTAAAAGGGTGTCCATCCATGGTTATTCCTTTCATTGATTCCAATGATGAGCGGAATGTTTTTAAAATCGCTCAGATTGGAGGGGTTTATAAATCGGGCTGTCTAAATAAATGCCTCCCTTCCCAAATATTGGAAAGCCGACTGGTCGTGCTCTTCGCCTCCCCTGGTCCGGCATGCCAAAGATCTATTTGCAGGTAGTTAATAGAGAAGGATAAGCAGGCAGTTTTATCCTATTTGTGTCAAGAATATGTTTGTCATGCTGTGGCCGGCAAGACAAATCAGGGTTTAATTAGCTCAGTCAATTCCTTCAGCATTATCCTTTCAGTCTACATTGAGTTATTAAAGCCAGGGAAATACAAGACTACCAAGACAGCAAGGATGGAGGAAGATGTCAGAAGCTTATTAAGTGGAGTCAAGAAATGCAGCGGCAACGCAGACAATCTAGGATAAATGCAAATCAAAGCCTGACTTTACTGGGCAAATTCCCCCCCCCCAGAGGTTCCTTCAGCATCTGGACAGTTTAATAAACAATCTGTCACATTGGAGGGATTTATAAATCTGGCTATCTAAATAGCCTAGTGCACCTCTGGCCCAGATAGGAGTGGCAGATATTTAAATAGCCAGCAAGGTCCTTGGTGCTCTCGAAGCTTTGTTGTTTTCTTGCAGACGTTTCATGACCCAACTGAGTATAGTATAGTATAGTATAGTATAGTATAGTATAGTATAGTATAGTATAGTATAGTATAGTATAGTATAGTATAGTATAGTATAGTATAGTATAGTATAGTATAGTATAGTATAGTAGAGTAGAGTAGAGTAGAGTAGAGTAGAGTAGAGTAGAGTAGAGTAGGGGAGGGGAGGGGAGGGGAGGGGAGGGGAGGGGAGGGGAGGAGAGAGGAGGAGAGGAGAGGAGAATAGAATAGAATAGAATAGAATAGAATAGAATAGAATAGAATAGAATAGAATAGAATAGAATAGAATAGAATAGAATAGAATAGAATAGAATAGAATAGAATAGAAGCTGGAAGGGATCTTGGAGGCCTTCTAGTCCAGCCCCCCGCTTAAGCAAGAGAAACTATATCATCTCAGACAAGTGATTGTCTAGCTCTAGCCTCTTCTTAAAGACCTCCAGTGATGGAGTGCCCACGATTTCTGGGGGAAAGCTGTTCCATTGGTTGATTATCCTCACTGTTAGGAACTTTCTCCTTAATTCCAGGTTGCTTCTCTCTTTGTTCAGTTTCCAACCCTTGTTTCTTGTCCTGCCTTCTGGTGCTTTGGAGAATAACATGACCCCCCCTCGTCTTTGTGGCAGTCCCTCAAATGAGCTTTGCGGAATGGAAGAAGAGGAGGAGAAGGATTGTGGGGTCCTTGGTGCTGTCTGAGCTTGGTTGGGTTGGGTTTGTTTTTTTTAAATGTTTCATTACCCAACTAGGTAACCGCATCAGTGCTAGGAAGAAATGGGGTTTGCTCACTGCTCTTGGTTAGGTACACACTCAGAAAACAACAATCTCACCGAGAAACCCCCAAGAACACTCCCACCAACACTGACATGGAAGTGACTAGTACATAAACAGAGAGCAAACCCCACTCCCTTCTAGTACTGATGAAGTTACCTAGTTGGGTAATGAAATGGGGTGTGCAGCCTTCTTGGAACTGCTGACTGTGTTGCGGTGTCTTTCAACAGTTCCAAGAAGGCTCCACACCCATTTGCAGCACTAGGTGATCCTGAGGACACAGGTAAGCCTCCAAGTGGCCTCAACCACTCTCTAAACCCATCGCGCAAAAAAGAAATGGCGGGCCCGCACCACGCATGCGCGGCGCGACGGCCCGCATCGCGATAGGGAAAAAATGGCTGACCCCCCCCCAAAAATGGCCGACCCAAAAAAAAATGGCGGGCCTGCACTGCACATGCGCAGCGGATGGGGCGCATCGCGCATGCGCGGCACGACGGCCTGCATCGCAATAGGGGAAAAAAATGGCTGACCAAAAAAAAATGGCCGACCAAAAAAAAATAAATGGCGGGCCTGCACTGCACATGTGCGGCGTGACGGGGTGCATCGCGCATGTGCGGTGCGACAGCCCGCATCGCGATAGGGAAAAAATGGCCGACCCAAAAAAAAAATGGCGGGCCTGCACTGCACATGCGCGGTGCGACAGGGCGCATCGCGCATGCGCAGCGCGACGGCCCGCATCGCGATAGGAAAAAAAATGGCCGACCAAAAAATAAATAAATAAATAAAATGGCGGACTGCGGTGCTTGGCGACCCCCGTGAAATGGTCGTTCGACCCCAAATGGGGTTGAGACCCACAGGTTGAGAACCGCTGCTCTAAAAGAAGGCAAATGACCAGCTGTCTGCAAGGAGGATCAATCCTTCCATTCTTAGTCCTTCAGTCAGAACTGAAGAAGCTTCTTGGATGAGAAGGGAAACGTCTTCAAAGAAAAAAACAAGAAAGTCCAGTTGTCTCCTTTGGGACAACCATGACCTGGATGACGGAGGATCAATCCCATTTCTTCTCCTGTTTGATCCTGGGGCGAAGCTAAGAGAGACACGGTTGGGCCATAAATTCATGGAACCCGCACACGTGTATAATTTATAAAGCTGCTATTGCAAATGATAAATGCTCCAAAGGCTAATTTATATCTGGAAAGGCTACCTGCAAAGGAAGCTGCCTGCCCAGGGCATTCATCACCCATTGTCCTGCACCGCCTGCTGCCAGCAACGGAGCCCCGGAATAGGACTTGGGCCTGAGGACATTTGTATCTGAGAGATACCTAGTGAGATTCTCCTTAATGTCCAACTTTCAGATGGATGGTCACACACATACATATTCACACATGTAGGCATGCTCCCTCGATCAGGATTTTGGCTCTGTCAAACTCTTGTCTCTTACGCCACTGTTGGTATCGCTTTGCTGGGGAAGATGGAGGGCAATAGAAGACGGGGACGACAGAGGATGAGGTGGCTGGATGGAGTCCCTGAAGCAATAGGCGTGAGCTTCAATGGACTCCAGAAGATGGTAGAGGACAGGAAGGCCTGGAGGAACGTTGTCCATGGGGTCGCGATGAGTTGGACACAACTTTGCAACTAACAATAACATATCCTTCCTCACTGTTTTTATAAACCACTCAAGATAGTGGACATATCTCATCTTCCTTCTAAGGCAGGACTAGAACTCACAAACTCCTGGTGATTGGCCCAAAGTTACCCAGGTAGCTTTCATGCCTAAGGCAGGACTAGAACTCACAATCTCCTAGTGCCTGGCCCAAAGTCACCCAGGTAGTTTTCATGCCTAAGGCAGGACTAGAATTCACCATCTCTGGCTTTCTAATCTAGATTGTTCACCAAGTTCAAAGCTGGGATGGGAAAACTGTCCAGTTAGCTCTTTCTTCTTTTAATATCATGTTAACAGTCAACAGAATGGTCTGAGCTGGGTCTACAATGGCAGTGGCCTTGGGCCAACGAAAGAAGAAACACAATTTCGGTCAAAATTTTGCCTCTGTTTCCATCCTGGAGCAATTTGACCATGTTTTCCTCCCTGTAAAGCAGGAATCTCCAGACATGGCAACTGTTAAAAGACTTGTGGACTTCAACTCCCAGAATTCCCCTCCCAGCATGACTCAGTGATAAAAGGGAGGGGGAGTGACATGGCTGGCTGGGGAATTCTGGGAGCTGAAGTCCACAAGTCTTGAGAAACTCTGCTTTTATAGTAGGGGGTCTCCCAACTTGGTAACTTTCAGACTGGTGGACTTCACCTCCCAGAATTCCCAAGCCAGCATGACTCAGTGCTAGAAGAGAGTGATGACACTGCTGGCTGAGGAATTCTGGGAGTTGAAGTCCACAAAATCTGAAAGTTGCCAAGTTGGGAGACCCCTACTCTAGAGAAGACTATCCTGGAATGTAGTCATCATTTCCACCATTTCTCCAAACTGCAATGTTATTTCCCTCAATGGCAGTCCAAACCAAGTGAATTTTTCCACCGATTTGAGATGATAACCTAATAATTTATGATTCGGTCCAAGGCGAACACGTGGGACGGAGGTGATTTTTCTAGACATCCGTAGAGTCCTCAAAACAAGAGCCAAGGAAGGCCGCACCTGGAATAATGCATCCAGTTTTGGTCACCACGTTACAAAAAAGACACTGAGACTCTGGGAAAAGTGCAGAGAAGAGCAACTAAGATGATTAAAGACCTGGAGACTAAAATATATGAAGAACGATTGCAAGATTTGGAAATGGCCAGCCTAGAGAAAAGGACTAGGGGAGAGATAATATCAGTATTTCTGATATTTGAGGGGGGGTCACCCTCTTCTCCAAAGCACCTAAAGCAGCGGTTCTCAACCTATGGGTCGCGACCCCATTTGGGGTCGAACGACCGTTTCGCGGGGGTCGCCGGACACCGCGGTCCGCCATTTTGTTTTTTTGTTGTTGTTTTTTGTCGCGTGCATGCCGCGCATGCGCAGTTCGGGCCATTGCGCGCATGCCGCGCATGCGCGGATCGCCCTGTTGCAGTCCGCCATTTTGTTTTTTGTTTTTTTTCCGGCGCGCGCGCGCCGCGCATGCACAGATCAGCCCGTCGCAGTCCGCCATTTTGTGGGTTTTTTTGTCACGCGCGCGCCGCGCATGCATGGATTGGCCCGTCGCGCGCGTACCCATCGGGGTCACGCCGCACATGGGTGGCGCAACTGGGGTCTCAACCTGAAAAAGGTTGAGAACCACTGACCTAAAGGGAAGAAAAGGAACAATGGACGGAAACTAATCAAGGAGAGAAACAACCTGGAATTAAGAAGAAACTTCTTAACAGTGAGGGCAATTAATTAGTGGAACAGCTTGCCTCCAAAAGTTGTGGGTGCTCCACCACTGGAGGTTTTTAAGAAGAGACTGGACAGCCACTTGTCTGGAATGCTATAGGTTCTTCTGCTTGAATAGGGGGCTGGACTAGAAGACCTCCAAGGTCCCTTCCAGCTCTATTCTGACTTGACTGAAGGCCACTTCTGAGAAAATGGTCCCCAATTCTTCTCGATGGAAGACCCCTAACTATATTTTAACATTTTTAACATTCCACAGCTGGAATTTATTTATTTATTTGTTATTAATCAAATTTCTATACCGCCCCTCTCCCGAAGGACTCGGGGCGGTGTACAGCCTAAAATATAAAAAACATATAAATATACAAAATTTAAAATAATTAAAAATGAATTAAATAATTTGGCCGAAATCCCCATTTAAAACCCAAAACATACAAAGCTTAAAATCTTAAAAAATACTCAGTCCCCCTAAAACATTTTGACCCTATTGGAACCGAAGCTTCTATGCCAGGCCGGCCTGTCGAAAAAGGAATGTTTTTAGTTCCCGAAGGAAGGTGCGTAAATCTGTTATTATACGGAGTTCGGGGGGGAGCTCGTTCCATAACGTGGGAGCTCCCACAGAGAAGGCTCTCCCCCTGGGGGTTGCCAGCCGGCACTGTCTGGCCGACGGCTCCCTGAGGAGGCCCTCTCTGTGGGAGCGTACCGGACGGCGGGAGGTATTTGCTGGCAGTAGACGGTCCTGTAAGTATCCGGGTCCGATGCCATGGAGCGCTTTAAAAGTGGTCACTAACACCTTGAACCGCACCCGAAAGACCACCGGCAACCAGTGCAACGCAGGAGCGGTGTTACGTGGGAGCGCCACGACGCTCCCATCACTACCCGCGCGGCCGCATTCTGGGCACGTTGGAGCTTCCGGATGCACCTCAAGGGGAGCCCCATGTAGAGAGCATTACAGTAGTCCAGCCTGGAGGTCACGAGGGCATGAGTGACTGTGCGTAGCGAGTCCCGTCAGCAGGGTTATTTCCACATCTGTCTGAGCCAAGTTCGGGGACCACTTTAATATTCACTTTACAATTAATACCGCTTTTTTTTTATGGCTGGCTAGAAAGTAAACCAATTTCAGCCCAGCTTCTCGGTATTGAATTTATTATAAAAAGTTATGTACTTAAAACTCCAGTAATGAAACCGGAGGCATCATGAGATATTAACCTAGAGTTAATGCTGAGAAAGCCGGTTTGAATAATTCAATTCATGTCACCTTAAGTATCTTTTCAAATGGAATTAACTTTATCTCAAACGCACATACAAAAAGAGAGAGAGAGAGAGAGAGAAACTCACGTTCCAGTTACTGATTATTGACTCTACAAGACCTCTGTCTTAAATCATTTTGGCACCATTTTTCTCCGGTAAGCCAAGACAGAAAGTTTGAGATGGAGGCATCAGACTGTGAATCAAGGACTATTTCATCTCAGCTCTTCCGTATCTCGGAGAAACACCAAACAGAAATGAACCCAGGAACTGCTGGGTCTCCTAAGTTTCAGGAACTCTTAATAAAATATCTATATGGAGTTCTTGCCTGGGTTTGTTTTAAGGTCAAATCTCGTATACCACAGTTAGGACCATTAACCAGGGGAACGACTTGCCTCCAGAAGTTGTGAATGTTCCAACGCTGGAAGTTTTTAAAAACAGATTGGACAACCGCTTGTCTGAAATGATATAAAGTTTCCTGCTTCAGCAGGAGAGCAGTGCTCCAGTATTTGAGGGGCTGCCACAGAGAAGAGGGGGTCAACTTATTCTCCAAAGCACCAGAAGGCAAGACAAAGAAACGATGGATGGAAACTAATCAAGGAGAGAAGCAACCTGATATTTAAGGAGAAACTTCTTAACAGTGAGGACAATTAACCAGTGGAACAGCTTGCCTCCAGAAGTTGTGGGTCCTCCATCTTAAAGTTCCTAAGGTTGGGAAACACTGTTGTAGGTGCTTCATCACTGAAGGTTTTTAAGAAGAGACTGGACAGCCACTTGTCTGAAATGGTATAGGGCAGGGGTAGGCAACCCAAAACACTCAAAGAGCCACTTGAACCCATTTCCCACCAAAAACAAAACACTGGGAGCCGCAAAACCCTTTTGATATCTAAAATGAAGCTAACACTGCATATATCCTTTTTTACCTTTAGTGTGTGTGTGTGTGTGTGTGTGTGTGTGTGTGTGTGTGTGTCTGTGTAATAAAGGTAAAAGATATATGCAGTATTATCTTCATTTTAGATGTCAGAAGGGTCTCTCTCTCTCTCTTTCTCTCCACCCCTCTCCCCCCCCTCTCCGATCTTCTGCTCACCTGGCAAGCTGGCTTCAAGCTATTCTCCAACAAGCTCAGGGGTAGGCAACCTCAGCTCTTTTATGACTCCTGGACTTCAACTCCCAGAATGCCTGAGTCAGCATAGCTGGGCTAGCTAGCTCTCTCCTGCCCTTCCTGTTTCCTGCTTCCTGCAGAGAAGCAGCAAAGGGAGGAGCTCCGCCCAATAAGCTTTTCAGTTCCTCGGAGAACACTGTGAGTGCACTCTCTTTTACACACACACACACACACACACACACACACACAAAATCAGAGAGAGAGAGAGAGAGAGAGAGAGAGAGAAAAGCAGGGAAGCGCAATTGCCTCTCTCTGTCTCTGTCTCTCTCTGCAAATGGCAGAGAAGGCTGGGAGCCGCAGGGGAAGGCCCAAAGAGCCACATGCGGCTCTGGAGCCGCAGGTTGCCGACTTGTGGTATAGGGTCTCCTGCTTGAGCAAAGGGCTGGACTAGAAGACCTCCAAGGTCTCTTCCAACTCTGTTATCCTATCCTGTCCTAGCCTAGCCTAGCCTAGCCTACTCTACCCTATCCTATTATCAAGAGCATTTCTGGGTCCTGGATTGTCACAGCACGGATAGCCTTGAAAAGACCTACCAGGTGGACCCTTAAGGATAGCAAGCTAAAAGGATCTTCGTGTAGATTGAAAAAAAAAAAAGGACTCACTTCACCAACGCATAGCACAACACTAGGAGAACAAACCCATTGGGACACAATTCAGTAGTCCATCTGCATTTGAAAGACAAAGGCCCCTCTTTCGAAGACAGGAAAGTGCACATTCTGGACAGAGAGGAATGCTGGTTGGAAAGAGGGGTCAAGGCGGCCATCAATCAAAATAGATTGATGGCTGATTGAGGTCTTCTAGTCCAGCCCCCTGCTCTAGCAGGAGACTCTATGTCAGCGGTTCTCAACCTTTTTCAGGCTGAGACCCCGACTTGCGCCGCGCATGCGTGGCACGACAGCCCGCACCGGCATGCGCGCCGGGGCGGCCTACACCACGCATGCGCGACGCAGCAGCCCGCATTGCGCATGCGTGGCACGCGACGGCCTGCAACGCGCATGTGCGGCACGACGGCCCGCATCACGCATGCACGGCGTGCGCGCGACAGCCCGCATCACGCAAGCGCGGCGCGACGGCCCGCATCGCGCAAGCGCGGCATGCGCGCGACGGCCCACATCGCGCATGCGCGGCGCGACAGCCCGCATCGTGTGTGCGCGGCGCGACCGGCCCGCACCGCGCATGCGCAGTGCTACCCCCGTGCATGCACGGTGCTGCCCCCTGCGCCGGCCAAGGGGAAAAGGGGGAAAAAATGGCGGACTGCGGTGTTTGGCGACCCCCGTGAAATGGTCGTTCGACCCCAAATGGGGTCGTGACCCACAGGTTGAGAACCGCTGCTCTATGTCATTTAAGACAGGTGGCAGTCCAGTCTCTTCTTTAAAACCTCCAGTGATGGAGCAGCCACAATTTCTGGAGGCAACTTCCGTTCCACTGGTTAATTGTCCTCACTGTTAGGCGGTTTCTCTTTAATTCCAGGTTGCTTTTCTCCTTGATTAGCTTCCATCCATTGTTTTTTGGGTTTCCTTCTGGTACTTTGTCAAAACTGAACAGTCCTCCCTCAACAGAGGAGGAGGAGGGATACGAGACCACCCATCTCCTGTTTACAACAGCCCTCTCAGCTGTTCCAAAAGGGCTCCATGCCCATTTGCACTATTCAGATGGCCCTGAGGGCACAGATAAACCTCCCAGTGGCCGCAATGATTCTCAGAATGAGCACTAACAACCAGGTGACTGCAAGGAATATAAATCCTTCCATCCTCCACTGTTCAGTCAGAACTGAAGAAGCTTCTTGGATGGGAAGCGAAACATCTTCCAAGGACAGAACAGCATCCAGTTACCTTGGGGACTCTTGAATAGATTTTTCCACCTGGGACTTCCCCTCCATGATTCTTGCAAGCAAGCCCAACAACATCCCTCCATGTTCAGCCCCTTGCTTTTCTGTCACACTGACTCTGCTTCATCCAGACACCACCGTGCAATTGTTTTTTTGAAGTCCTCAGGAGGACTGTGGGATCTTCGGTGCTCTCCAACCACAATTTTTTTTTTCTCTCAGACATTTCATGATCAGTGTTGGAAAGGAACAAGGTTTCCTCAAGAAGTAAACAATACCCCCAGTCAAGAAACTAGCAACTCAGACCCACAAAATTAAGAGTAAGCAACAACCTAATTAAGGAGACACCAAGAATATTTCCATCAACGTCGACAAGACGAGTCACTTGTATATATACACAGGCAGCAAACCCCATTGCCTTCTAGCACTGATGATGTTCCCTAGTTGGGTCATGAAATGTCTGCCAGAAAACAACCCAGCTCAGAGAGCATTAAGGACTCCACAGTGATCCTCCTCCTCCACTCCACAAACCTAGTCTCTGAGTTCTAGTCCCACCTTTGGTATGAGAGCTCGCTGAGTGACTTTCGGCCAATCACCAGGGGACGGTGAGTTCTAGTTCTGCCTTATCCATGAAAGCTGGCTGGGTTACTTTGGGCCAACCACCAGGGGACTGTGAGTTCTAGTTCTGCCTTAGCCATAAAAGCCAGCTGGTGACTTTGGGCCAATCACCAGGGGACTGTGAGTTCTAGTTCTGCCTTAGCCATAAAAGCCAGCTGGTGACTTTGGGCCAATCACCAGGAGACGGTGAGTTCTAGTTCTGCCTTATCCATGAAAGCTGGCTGGGTTACTTTGGGCCAATCACCAGGGGACTGTGAGTTCTAGTTCTGCCTTAGGCATAGAAGCCAGATGGTGGCTTTGGGCCAATCACTAGGAGACGGTGAGTTCTAGTTCTGCCTTATCCATGAAAGCTGGCTGGGTTACTTTGGGCCAATCACCAGGGGACTGTGAGTTCTAGTTCTACTTTAGCCATAAAAGCCAGCTGGTGACTTGGGGCCAATCACCAGGAGACGGTGACTGGTTACTTTGGGCCAATCACCAGGGGACTGTGACTTCTAGTTCTGCCTTAGGCATAGAAGCCAGATGGTGGCTTTGGGCCAATCACTAGGAGACGGTGAGTTCTAGTTCTGCCTTAGGCATAAAAGCCAGCTGGGTGGCTTTCAATCTCCGGAGACTGTGATTTCTAGTCCCTCCTGAGGCGTGAGAGCCGGCTGGGCGACTTTGGGCCAGCCTCTCTCTCAGCCCAACCCACCTCACGGGGTCATTGTCGTGGGGAAAACGCGAGGAAGTGGTCGGATACGTTTGCCGCCTCGAATTTGTGAAAATAATAAAGGCAGGATACAAATACATGCATTTTTTTAAAAAAGAAATAAACAGGAGAGTTGGCGAAAGACAGCCTCACCTGCTGCTCCTTCTGCTTGGCGGCCTCCAGCTCAGAAAGGGAATGGGTGAGTTTTTCCTGCTGCTCGGAGAGATATTTCTGATAAAGGCTGAGCAGCTCTTGGCACTCGCGGTATTGTTGCTGCAGGGGTGAGATAACAAGTTAAGGATGGAAACATTTGTGGTGCAGAAAAAGCAGGGAAGGAGAGGCAGGACACACACACACACACACACACACACACACCCGCTGCGAAATCGGGGTTGGGTTTTTTTGCCATTTGGAGAAGAGGCGGTAAAATGGAACATGGAAGGCAAAGCGCAGGGGAGGAAAAGCAGGCAGGTATCAAAGTAGTCCTCGACTTACGACAGTTCATGTAGTGACCAAAGTTACAACGGCACTGAAAAAAGGTCTGTTTTTCACACTTATGACCGTTGCAGCATGGCTGTGGTCAAAATTTGGGCGCTTGACAACCGATTCATATTTATGGCCGTCGCAGCGTCCCGGGGTCACAGGATCCCCTTTTCAAGACCTTCTGGCAAGCAAAGTCAACGGGGGGAAGCCCGACTCACTTAAATGGCCATGCCACTAATTGAACACCCGCAGTGATTCACTTAATAACGCTGGCAAGAATGGACACACAAGGAGGGCAAAAATTCATTTAACAACAGGTGTCACTTAGCCACAGAAATGTTGGGCTCAGTAAGTCACGGATGACCTGCATTTTGTACACGTGTACTCCTTGACTTACAACCAGTAACTTGGGAGACCTTTTGAAGTCACAACAGACCCTGAAAAATACGCTAACATAAAACAATGTCATTTTTCTGTATTTGAGTTGGGGGTGGGCTTTCTCCTCCCCCCCCCAGCATCTAGCCTCCCCCATGGCCTTTTCTAACCTTCTCTGGATATCAGCGCCCAGGATAAAGGTTGGTCACAGAGACATAAAAAATGGTGAAAAAAGTAAGGTTCTACATTAAGGCAAGAAAAACCAAATGTACAGATATAGTATAGGTGGTATTTTGCTCAATAGTAGCAACTGTGAGAGGGATCTTGGAGTCCTAGCGGACAATCACTTAGATATGAGCCAGCCGTGTGCTGCAGCTGCCAAAAAAGCCAACACAGTGTTAGGCTGCATTAACAGAGGGATAGAATCAAGATCACGTCAAGTATTAATACCACTTTACAAGGCCTTGGTAAGGCCACACTTGGAATACTGAATCCAGTTTTGGTCACCACGATGTAAAAAAGATGTTGAGACTCTAGAAAGAGTACAGAGAAGAGCAACAAAGATGATCAGGGGACTGGAGGCTAAAACATATAAGGAACGGTTGCTGAAATTGGGTATGTCTAGTTTAATAAAGAGAAGGACAAGGGAGGACATGATAGCAGTGTTCCAATATCTCAGGGGCTGCCCCAAAGAAGAGGGAGTCAAACTATTCTCCAAAGCACCTGAAGGCAGGATAAGAAGCAACGGATGGAAACTAACCAAGGAGAGAAGCAACTTAGAACTAAGGAGAAACTTCCTGACAGTGAGAACAATTAACCAGTGGAACAACCTGCCTCCAGAAGCGGTGAATGCTCCAACACTGGAAGTTTTTAAGAAGAGACTAGACAGCCATTTGTCCGAAATGGTATAGGGTTTCTTGCCTGAGCAGGGGGTTGGGCTAGATGACCT
>JARGCV010000114.1:22500-32500 GCA_034064705.1 Bothrops alternatus
GCAGAACTTCTGCCCCAAGCCGCAGCTCCTACCTTGCCACTGTGTTGAAAAGGAAATTAAATTTACATTCCTGAAGAACGTGGTGGTATCATAATTAGTTCATGACTTGATTATACTTTGAAGTGAGGGGGAAGGGGCCGGGATGCATACCAATGAGCCCAGCAGAAGTTACCTGCTCGGGCTTTCCAGATGAGTCTGGCTGGGTTTCAAGGGGAAGGGGCTGCTGGTGCAGGGGGACCAAGGCAAGGGCTCTCAAGCTTGAGCAGCTGGAGATATCAAATATACTCTACCAATCTGTTCTGCTCCCGTCTGGCATCGAGACCATCGGCATCGCTTACAGATGCACTTTCCAATCAGAGGAACGAGCCCTTTGAGCAAATAATCCCGGCTGCTCCTTCTAGGCCACCTGAGCAGCAGAGGATTTTAAAAATAAACACCACCACCCAAAAAAAAAAACCCCACCCCCTTTAAGCTTCTTAGGTTGATCAAAAACAGTCAACAGGATTTATTTGTGCAAACAAGCCGGGCATTTTCCCAAACTATGAAAAGGAGATTTGCAGGCCTTTCCTTCTTCAGAGCTGTTTGAATTAAAAGACTGCCCAGCCCCCAAGTTTTGTTTTGTTTTTGTTTTTTTTTAAAAGAACAGATTTAAAAACTGCCAAATGCAGAGGAGGTCATCATATGGAAAAGGCTGCTGCAAAAAAGATTGGAGGAAAGCTTTAAGCTCATAATTTGGGCTGCTTCGCATCAAAACTGGACTCAAATTTCTCAGGTGTGTCTCGGATCTTCAAAGTAGGACTGTTCGATTTGATTTATACTTTTTTTTGCCCACTAGATCAGGGGTCCTTAACCCCCGGTCCATGGACCGGTACCGGACCGCGGCATGTCATCAACCGGTCCACACAAACAAGCAAAGCCCCACTCATGGTGTGGGAAGTCAGCCCTCCAGAGAGGGAAATATTAAAAGGGCAGAAAAATATATTTCCTCAAAGGATCTTAAAGAGGCAGAAAAGCATGCCCAGTTTTTCTTAATAGCCCCAAGTCTCCCTCCCCCAAGTAGAAACCAGCTCTGTAGAAATGCAGATTTAAACCATTCAGGAAGGTTGAAGCTAGAAGATTAAGAAGACAAAGACACCAAAATCTACATACCCCATCCAAATAGGATTAACTCTCAGATGCCAAAGGGACACAGGTCAGAATACATGACACAGGAAATAGTCTCAAACAGGAACAGGAAACAACTCCAAACAAAAGTCCCCAGACGGTATAAAAACCCACTCCCTACATGTGCTCACTCTCTCTTTTCTGTCAGAGCCATCTTTCTGTCTGGCTCTCCTCTTCAATAAACTGCAACCTTCTTCCTAAAGCAGTCACCATGTTTATTCCCAGCTTGGACTGAACCACGATGAAGACTTTTCTTTCAAGAGTGGGATGCAGGCAGCATACAAAACCACAACACTCCGGTCCGTGGAAAAACCTTTCTCCACGGAACCGGTCCCTGGTGCCCAATGGGGACCTCTGCACTACATCCAAACAGATCTAAAAATCATTTTTGGATACACACTGGCTGTTGGGACTGAAATATCATCTAAGAGGTGGCACAGTGGTTAGAATGCAGTACTGCAGGCTAACTCTGCCGACTGCCAGCAGTTCAATCCTGACCGACTCAAGATTAACTCAGCTTTCTATCCCTCCAAGGTCGGTAAAATGAGGAGCCAGTTGGGGGCATTTGTAAACTGCTTAGAGAGAGGCTGTAAAGCACTGTGAAGCGGTATGTAAGTCTTACTGCCATTGCTAGTGCTAATTATGGATATATCTGATATTGCCCAGTTTAGCTTTTTTCTGACCCTGTTTCCAAAATTTCTACCTTAGAATTTCCAATAACCTGAACCAGTTTGTCTTTTAATTATTTAATTTTTACCATGCCTTCATTTTTGTTTATAAATAACTCAATGCAGGGAACGTATCTAACATACCTGCTCTCTACATGGGGCAGCCTTTGAAAAATGTCCGGAGACTACAAGTAGTCCAGAATGCAGCCGCGCGAGCTGTCTTGGGTCTCCTAAGACATGCTCATATCACTCCAGCTCTCCGTGAGCTGCACTGGCTACCAATTGGTCTCCGAACACAATTCAAAGTGTTGGTTATGACCTATAAAGCCCTTTATGGCAATGGGCCAGGATACTTGCGGGACCGTCTCCTGCCTCATGAATCCCAGCGACCGGTTAGGGCGCACAGGGTTGGCCTCCTACGGGTCCCGTCTGTTAGACAATGTCATCTGGCGGGGCCTAGGGCTAGGGCCTTCTCCGTTGCTGCCCCAGCCCTCTGGAACCAGCTTCCCTCAGAGGTTCGTACTGCTCCCTCCCTCCTAGCTTTCCGGAAACAGCTGAAGACGCATCTATGCCGACAGGCTTGGGGCGTATGAGCTGTGCTCTGCCCCTCGGAGTGTCCCTCCATCGGTGACTGTGGGCTGAATGTGTTTGTATGTTGTGTGAATGGAATTAATTTTTAAATTTTTTATTTAATTGTGTTTTTAATTGTGTTGTTGTTGTGAGCCGCCCTGAGTCTTGGGAGAAGGGCAGCATATAAATTCAATAAATAAATAAATAAATAAATACCTTCCCCCTCCTATTTTCCCCACAACATCCCTGTGAGGTGGGTTGTGCTCAGAGAGAGGTGACCAGCCCAAAGCCACCCTGTTGACTTTCATGCCTAAGGTAGGACTAGAACTCACCATCTCCCGACGAATGGCCCAAGTCCCCCAGCTGGCTTTCATACTTAAGATGGGACTAGAACTCACTGTCTCCTGGTGATTGGTCCAAAGTCACCCAGCTGGCTTTCATGGCTAAGGCAGGACTAGAACGCACCATCTGCTGGTGATTGACCCAAAGGCATTCAGCCAGCTTTCTTGGTTAAGGAGGGACTAGAATTCACCATCTCCTAGTGATTGGCCCAAAGTCATCCAGAGCCTTTCATGGCTAAAGCAGGTCTAGAACTCACCAGCACCTGGTTCTTAGGCCAGCACCTTAAGCACTAGACTAAATTACAGTGGGTTCTTGGTTACAATCATTTGCTGCATTGACAGCATCTTGTCACCAAAGATGATGCCTGAACTCACTTCATTTTATTCACCATATTGTACATTCTCCCTTGCCCTTTTGCAAACAAAAAACATTCATTTTACTATAATTCTCATTATTCTCTCAGACAATAGATATCAAGAAAGCTATCTCCGATGCCCTGATAAGGTTATCTAGTTGCATCATGCAACATCTGCAAAAACAACAAGCAAGTTCAAAGAGCCCCAAGGACTCCACAGCTCTTCTCCTCCTCCTCCTCCTCCTCCTTCACAACCCCGCCTCCTTCTAGCACTGATGATGTTACCTAGTTGAGTCATGAAACGTCTCCAAGAAAACCACCAAGCTCAGAGAGCACCAAGGACCCCAAAGACTTCCTTCTCTGAAGCTTTGACAAATCATGGACAAAAATACTATGAACAATGGCCAGTGACCAACAAAAGACCTGGCACATTCATACATTCACTGAAGCACAACAGTTATTTCTCTTCCCATCACATAAAACAAAACACTGTCCCGACAATGCTTTGGAGCAATTGCCAGATCAGTTTAAAATGGGAAACCAGCAAGGTTTCCTTCTGCATCAAATGCTGCAAACTTTCTTGCTAAATAAAGCCAGTGCTAAATTTTTGGGGGAAACCGACTTCGCTTGTCCCATCCGGGGGAAATCCATGCATCTCTAGCAAAAGAGAAGTCGAGAATCTTTACCATTTTGGTGTTCGCCTACGTTGTTAGTTAGCAGCCTAAGACTTGACGTGGAAGAGTCAGAATCAAACAAAACCCCGAAAGTCGTGAATCTTTACCATTTGGGCATCTGCCTATGATGTCTAGGAAGATTCTCAGTTATCCAGGTCATGGTTATCCCAAAAGACAACCGGACTTTCTTTGTTTTTCCTTGAAGACATATCGCTTCTCATCCAGTTCTGAAGAAGCTTCTTGGATGAGAACATCTGAACGTCATTTCTGAACATCTTCAAGAAACAACAAAAATCATTTGCCCTTTGAAAAAGCCCTTTGGGGACATCTGCCTAGGATGTTAGTTAGCAATCTTAAATTCTGATGTGGAGAAGACGAGACCAAACAGGACCACATCCCCTTTTGGAGGTGCAAAATCTGGGGGAGAACGAAGGTTCCCCTGGCAACCAAAAGTGAATTCACCCCCAAATTCAGCCTACGAATGAGGAATGGGGCAGCTGAAGCCAGGAAGAACTCAGCCCGTTCCCACCAAAGAGAGAGGTGCATTTCTCCCCTTCCCATTTATATATTTAAAAATGCTAGATTAAAACAACTGCAGAGAACCCAGCATAATTTAGCTGTCATTTCCTATCAAATTGCTCATAATTGTGACTATAAAATGATAATATTCTGCCATATGTGCAGTCAACAAAGCTGATAAAAGGAAGGGTCAGCGCGTGATGGGCCACGGGAAAAATGGACTGCAGGCTCCCCTTAGCGGCCAGGGAGGGGAAATACCACGGCAGCCACGGACCGTTCGGTCACCCCCTTTGTGTGGCTCAGCTGGGGATGGAGAGCAGGGTCTCCACCACCACCCCCCAAGCCCTTTAAATCCTTCTCGGCTCTCTCCATGTCAATCTTCTCCAAACTTGAAAAGCCAACTGTTTCACAAAGAAGCTTTCTTACTTAAACCGATGTAGGCACAACGGCCTGCAGTGACATTCTTCTTTGTAGACTCGGTGGGGATTTTGGTTTTGTTATATATCGAGGCTGTCCTTGATATATCACAATCCACCATCCAATCCTGCAGCGCATAGAGTCATGAGCCGGTTTTCCTGTGGCCCTTGCAATGATTTATTAATTTTCTTCATTCGTATCCCTCCTGTGTTATTTTTACAAATAACTCAAGGCGGGGAACATATCCAACCCAGCTTCCTCCTCTTATTCTCCCCAGAACCACCACCCTGTGAGGTGAGTTGGGTTGTGTTGGGCCCGAAGTCACCCAGCTGGCTTTCATGCCTACGGCGGAACTAGAACTCACCATCTCCTGGGGATTGGCCCAAAGTCACCCGGCCACTTTTTGTACCTAAGCCCTAAGGCAGGGGTGGGCAACCTTGGCTCTTTTATGACTCGTGGACTTCAACTCCCAGAATTCCTGAGCCAACCATGCTGAGGGGAAAGGGAGAGGTTTCCAAGCTGAGCCATACTGGCTCAGGAATTCTGGGAGTTGAAGTCCACGAGTCATAAAAGAGCCAAGGTTGCCTACCCCTGGCCTAAGAGGCTCACCGCTTAGAACAGGAGGACTTAGGACAAGGGTAGGCAACCTCAGCTCTTTTATGACTCGTGGACTTCAACTCCCAGAATTCCTGAGCCAGCCATGCTGAGGGGAAAGGGAGAGGTTCCCAAGCTGAGCCAAGCTGGCTCAGGAATTCTGGGAGTTGAAGTCCACGAGTCATAAAAGAGCCAAGGTTGCTTACCCCTGGCCTAAACCAAGCTTAAAGCCCGACTCTAATGGAACAGCAGCCCAGGGACTTTAATTGACCAACTGACCAGCAATTTTCGCTAGGATATGAGAGCGGGGTGGAGAATTTGAATCTAAGTTTTTTATTGCAAACGTTTTCGGAATTTCAAGCATGCTCATTTTCTACTACCTAGTGAAGACAATTCTCCTCCAGAGGTTTATACAGGTAACACTTGACTTACGACCCCAACTGAGCCCCAAATGTCTGTCGCTAAGCAAGACAGCTGTTAAGAGAACTTTGTCCCATTTTACGACCTTTCTTGCCACAGGTACGGAGTGAATGGCTGCAGTTGTTAGGTTAGTAAATCGGTTGTTAAAATGAATCTGGCTTCCTCACTGACTCTGCTTGTCCGAAGGTCGCCAAAGGGGAACACATGATCCCAGGACACTGCAACAGTCATAAGGACATGCCAGTTGCCAAGCGCCTGAATTTTGATCACATGACCATAGAGAGGATGCAACGCAAGAGTGAAAAGCGGTCACAATTTTTTCAGTTGTAACATCGGACAATCACCCAACCAATGGGTTTAAGTCAAGAACTGCCTGTAAACACTGTAGCTGTCAAGTACCCAGACCAGGGGTAGGCCACCTGGGCTCTTTTATGACTGGTGGACTTCAACTCCCAGAATTCCTGAGCCAGCCATGCTGAGGGGAAAGGGAGAGGTTTCCATGCTGAGCCATGCTGGCTCAGGAATTCTGGGAGTTGAAGTCCAGGAGTCATAAAAGAGCCAAGGTTGCCTACCCCTGGCCTAGTCTATTAAGCCTGACAGGAGTAGATTATCAGAAACTGGTAGGCCTAGTCCATGGGTAGGCAGCCTTGGCTCTTTTATGACTCGTGGACTTCAACTCCCAGAATTCCTGAGCCAGCCATGCTGAGGGGAAAGGGAGAGGTTTCCAAGCTGAGCCATGCTGGCTGAGGAATTCTGGGAATTGAAGTCC
This sequence comes from Bothrops alternatus, assembly GCA_034064705.1. NCBI lineage: Eukaryota > Metazoa > Chordata > Lepidosauria > Squamata > Viperidae > Bothrops > Bothrops alternatus. The sequence continues at coordinate 28,993 of JARGCV010000114.1, forward strand.
ACGAGTCATAAAAGAGACCAGGTTGCCTACCCCTGGCCTAGTCTATTAAGCCTGACAGGAGTAGATTATCAGAAACTGGTAGGCCTAGTCCACGGGTAGGCAGCCTTGGCTCTTTTATGACTCGTGGACTTCAACTCCCAGAGTTCCTGAGCTAGCCACGCTGAGGGGAAAGGGGGAGGTTTCCAAGCTGAGCCATGCTGGCTGAGGAATTCTGGGAATTGAAGTCCACGAGTCATAAAAGAGCCAGGGTTGCCTACCCCTGACCTAAACCAAACCATTCTCTATTCATTTAAGGAGATTAAAAGGTTAGTAAACGCCCAAATTAGAGGCTTCCAGCACACATTTTTGCAGAAATAATCACCATTCAACACCAGCCAGCCCAAGATGGCCACCAAATGCAAACAAGGAAAGCCACCATGTTGTTCCTATAAAAAGATAAAAGCCACACCTGGAATACTGCATCAGTTTTGGTCACCACATTACAAAAAAATGTGTGGAGACTTTGGGGGGAAAAAGTGCCAAGAAGGGCAACTAAAATGATTAAAGGCCTGGAGGCTAAAACATATGAAGAACGGCTGCAGGAATTGGGTAGGTCTAGTCTAATGAAGAGAAGGATCAGGGGTGACATGATAGCAGTCTTCTAATATTTGGGGGGCTGCCACAAAGAAGAGGAGGGGGGGTAAATCTATTCTCCAAAGCCCCTGAAGGCAGGACAAGAAGCAACAGATGGAAACTAATCAAGGAGAGAAGCAACCTGGAATTAAGGAGAAACTTCCTACCAGTGAAAACAATTAACCAGTGGAACAGCTTGCCACCAGAAGTTGTGGGTGCTCCATCACTGGAGTCCCAAAGGTTTTTTTTTCATGAGGCAACCGGACTTCCTTTTTTTTCTCTCTGAAGACATTTCGCTTCTCATCCAAGAAGCTTCTTCATCACTGGAGGTTTTTAAGATCTCCTGCTTGAGCAGGGGGTTGGACTAGAAGACCTCCAAGCACCCTCCCAACCCTATGCTGATTGAGTGAGATCATCGTAGCGGAGCAGGCCAAAGCAGAGTAAGCCAACTAAGGGTTTACAGAAAAAACAGAGGAAACCCTTCTCTTCACGTGTCAGTTAGTTCTGAAATCGGCAGAAGCCGTTTTCATAAAGCCGAATTGGGTTTCCTGGGCACTGACTTAGGAACACAATACCATGTTTGCAAAATGCCAGAAAAATGCAGGGCGGTAAATAACGGCCGAGCTGTTTTGCACTTCAGCTAGCTGGTTATTGCAGCAATTAGCGGTTCAGGATGCAAATGCTTCCCTTTTAAACCGTTACCTTGAACTATAGGTTAACCGCATTAGGTGTTTGCAGGAGGCTGTTGCAAGGGCTCTCTGTGTGCACCGGCTGGGCTTCTCGCTCGACGCAGGAGGCCTTTGAAATTCACATTCCTCAATTATGCCTGCCGGGGATGAGACTTCCTTGGCGCTCGCCGGCTCGGAAAACAGCAAGCGAGACAAAATGCCAAATCCAGTCTGAACATCTGGCTGACTGTGCGATGATCCATAATAATAAGAGTAATAATACAACCTCCAACTTTTGCCAACGGTCATGGGATCGCTCACGAAAGCCATTTCCCGTTTCACTGTTTGAATGCTGTCAGGCTTCAGATTCAAATCGACCATCGACGGGCACATAGAGAGAAACTACATCCACATACCATTAAAAAGAGGCAATTGAAAAGCCCAAAAGGAAACAAATACAGGCAAGCCCTCGACTTAACCATGATCACATTAATATTGAACCAGATAAGAGAAACACCAAACAAATAAAGTGTAACAGGAGTATAGTTGAGGCTAGACGCGAGGAGGGGGAAAAGGCCTACTAATTCAGATGTTTTCAAAGACTAATACTTAGTGCTGTATATCAGGTGCCATGATGATTGCTGCATAATATGTTTTTATGTTCAATGTTGATTGTTTTAATAAAAGAATTTTTATAGTGGAAAAAAAAACAAAACTGAGCTCAACATTTCTGTGGCGAAGCCAGCATTTGTTAAGTGAATTCTGCCCCGTTTTACGACCTCTCCTACCTCCGTGGTGTCACTGCAGTTGGTAAGTTAGTAACCCGATCTTTTTTTTTTTTACAATGTTTCTTTTTTTTTTCAATTTTATTAAAGCACTCAACCTTAATCATAACAACATATTAAGAAGCATTCATCATAGATCATAAAATACATCAGTAAGTATTAGTCTTTGGTAAACATTCTTCACTCCTCACGTCCAGCCTCAACTATACGCCAGATACATTTTATTTGATTGGTGTTTCTCTTGTATATAGTCTATCCACTGTTTCCAGTCTATCATATATTGTTCATTTGAGCGATCCTTCAAGTGTGCTGATATTTTCGCCATTTCTGCCAAATTTATTACTTTCAAAGTCCATTCTTCAATAGGTGGTATTTCTGGCCTCTTCCAGTATTGTCCCACCAGCAGTCTTGCTGCTGTGATCAAGTTTAGAATCAAGTTTGTCTCTGTAGTAGTGCAATCTTTTATGATCCCTAACAAAAAAACCTTAAGTGAATCTGGCTTCCCCATTCTGACTTTGCTTCTCAGAAGGTGGCAAAAGGTGATCACATGACCCTGGGATACTGCAACCGTTCCCAAGCGTCTGAATTTGGATCAGATGACCATGGCAATGCTGCAACGGTCCTAAGTGTGAAAAACAGTCCTAAATCCCCCCCTTTTTTTAGTGCCGTTGTAACTTCGGTCACTAAATGAACTGTTGCTAAGTCGAGGGCTACTTGCGGTCTCTACTAGGGGAGGTTCTTGTAGACCTTTGTGTCCAGCGCACCTTCTCAAAGAGAGTGGCGGTCTTTCGCTCAGGCACCCACCCGTCCGCCCATTCGAAGATCGATGCACAAGTTTTCCTTTTTCTGTTGCAAAGAGGGGACAAAAGGAAGAGCCTTGCAGGGTTTGCACTTGAGCGAGCGAGCGAGCAATAGAAAAGAAGAGGTTTTTCGGTGCTTTTAACAAAATAGAGAAAGGTTTAAATCTTTGATTAGCGATTTGCTTGAATAATACTTCCGACCTCTTCCAAAGCAATCGGCTAAGCGAGAAAGCTGGGAACTCGCTCGTCGGGGAGCGGTCTCATACAAAACACCCCACAGGTGGATTCAAAAAAAAAAGTTATAAATGGAGCCCAGAGATTATTTTAGTAATTTCAGGACAGTTATCGCCTACTGTTATAGCATCTCTCTAACAGCAGTGGGGCCAAAGCGTTGGGACTAGGCAGGACAAACAAGGAAATGCCTCAAAATTGCGGAGTTTATCTCAAATTATTGTTATTTTCCGAGAGAGTAGGGCTGCTTGCATCCAGACCTTCAGTTTCCTTTAACTGGGATTCAGTTTTAGACCAGAAGGCAGACTGAAATTTGCCATGCTAACACAATCCTGTGCATGTATGCATCTGTGTCTATAATCTATACCTATAATTTATCTACATATATATATATCTTCCATCTATATCTATA
>JARGCV010000114.1:35000-195000 GCA_034064705.1 Bothrops alternatus
ACATGGCAACCCGGGCAGTGGGGACAAGACTCTGCCCTTGTGCCCCACCGCACGCAGATGATGCGGTGGGGTGCGGACAGAGGGCATGGCTGCCATAGCGCTGCTGGGCTGACTGGGCGATCTGCGGCGGGCCCTGGTGGCGGTGGGTGTCTGGTTGGGCAGGGTGGGGGGCGGGGACTGGGGCGGGCAGGGCGGGGCGGGGCGGGGGCAGGGCCAGTTTCTATTTATTTATTTATTTATTAAATTTCTATGCTGCCCTATTCCGGGAACTCAGGGCGGCTCACAGCATAGTTGGGCCCTCGGTCTCTAAAAGGTTTGCCATCACTGTCCTAAACCTTCTGATTGCACCTGCCTGCTCTTTTATTATTACTCCCATCAGAAACCACCCTGCTTTCTCTCTCTGCTCCCCACTTAAAGCTCAGAAAAAGAATCATTATCAAGAGAAACTCAGGACTGCTTTTAAATAGTCTCGGCTTTCCACCAGGCCCATTCTCCAGGTGACCCTTTTGCCCCTGCATGAAGGCCAAATTGTTTTCTCCCCACTCTAGATGTTATTTGGCCCCTGGGGGTTCAAAAGAGACAAATGATCCTCCTATGGGGATGAGAATGCAGCCCCCTCCCAGACAATAAAAAAAGAAGAACCCGCTTAAAAATATGAGGCCTGCCTCTCTTCTCCTAAACAAAAGCATTGCAGATTGCAGACAAATGTCCACCACTGTCCAGTAAACGTTTATTCAAAGACAATATCTGGATTCGTTCTTCCAGATTTTCTTAGCAACAGCCTGGGAGAAAAGAACCAGGCCTATATAATGCTGCCACCTCGTGCTCAAATGTATTAATTGGGGACTTTTTTTAAAAATTCAGCTTTCTCCTCTATTTGTGTGTTCCTCTCAGTTTTGAAGCTTTGTCAAATGCAACCTGAAACCATCATGGAGAAGGAAAGGATTCCTATTGTCATTCAAGCTTTGTGATGTGCTTTATGTCTTTGTGACTTCCAACTGTAATGGGCAGGATCCATTACGGTTGTAAATCGACAACTACTCACACAAATTAAGCTGAATTGCATTAGATCAAAAGACTGGATTGTGTTTTCTGGATAGTAAGGAAGGACAGAGGGATGTGAACAGAGCTACTGACCAGCTAAGCCCATCAGTTGTTGTTAATAGCCCAATTGCATCAATCAATACCAGGGAATTGGGACTGGGAATTTGGAGGTCTTGGAGACCATCACTCAAGGCTTCCTAGAAAATTACCTTTGAACTCTGGTGCTGGAGAAGACTCCTGCGAGTCCCCTGGACTGCAAGGCGATCCAACCAGTCAGTCCTAGAGGAAATCAACTCCGACTGCTCTTTAGAAGGCCAGATCCTGAAGTTGAAACTCAAGTCCTTTGGCCAACTAACGGGAAGGAAGGACTCACTGGAGAAGGGCCTGATGGTGGGAAAGATTGAGGCCAAGAGAAGAAGGGGACAACAGAGAAGGAGCTGGCTTGATGGAGTCACTGAAGCAGGAGGCATGAGCTTCAATGGACTCCAGAAGATGGTAGGTGACAGGAAGGCCTGGAGGAACGTTGTCCATGGGGTCACGATGGGTCGGACACGACTTCACAACTAACAACAACAAAGAGAGGTCAAGATAGTGTCAAAGCAAGAACATTGGATGTTCTTGCTTTGACAACAGGTGGAAATGCAGCCATTTTCTCTATTGCTTTTAGAATTAGTTGCTGCCGGGAGGGGGAATAGGGATGAGAGTCCAGCTAGTCATAACAATAATAACTCAGCCATGGGAACCCAAGGACATTGGGCCCACAGCTGATATTGTTTTGGCTGATTGGAGAGCTGGGGAGAAAGCCCATGCTTCAAGCTAATTGGGGAATGTGATTTATGACTGTTAATTGGAGGAAGGAATTGGACTTTGTTACTTTGTATCCAGGGGAGGGGAATTTAGTTTCTGGTTTCAACTATGGAATGCTGATACTTTGTTTCTCGAATAAAAGATTATTTAAGGTAAACAATGCCTGGAAGTTCTTTTGAAGAGTTTCATCTATCAGAACCATGACAGATACCGGTAGGTTGGGAGTGGAAAATGGGGAATGGCTCAAATGTGAATTAAGGGAATGGCTTAAAATGCAATAGCAATAGCAAGAGGACTTAGATGCCACTTCACAGTGCTTTGCAGCCCCTCTGTAAGCAGTTTACAGAGTCAGCATCTTGCCCCCCCCCAACAATCTGGGTCCTCATTTTACTGACCTCGGAAGGATGGAAGGCTGAGTCAACCTTGAGCCGGTCAGGATCGAACTGCTGGCAGAATTAGCCTGCAATACTGCATTCTAACCACTGTGTCACCAGACCCCCCCCCCTCTCTCCCTATCTACCTACCTCTGTCTGTCTGTCTGTCTGTGTCTGTCTGTCTGTCTACCTACCTACCTATCTATCTATCTATCCATCCATCCCTATCTATCTATCTATCTATCTATCTATCTATCTATCTATCTATCTATCTATCTATCCATCCCTATCTATCTATCTATCTATCTATCCATCTCTATCTATCTATCTATCCATCCATTATCTATCTATCTATCTATCTATCTATCTATCTATCTATCTATCTATCTATCTATCCCTATCTATCTATCTATCTATCTATCCATCCCTATCTATCTATCTATCTATCTATCTATCTATCCATCTCTATCTATCTATCTATCCATCTCTATCTATCTATCTATCTATCTATCTATCTATCCATCTCTATCTATCTATCTATCTATCTATCTATCTATCTATCCATCCCTATCTATCTATCTATCTATCTACCTATCTATCTATCTATCGTTGTTAAGTGAGTTTTGCCCCATTTGACGACCTTTCTTGCCACAGTTGTTAAGTGAATCACTGCAGCTGTTAAGTTAATCACAAGACTGTTAAGCGAATCCGGCTTCTCCATTGACTTTGCTTGTCAAAAGATCACAAAAGGAGGATCACATGACCCTAGGACCCTGCGACCGTCATAAATATGAGTCAGTTGCAAGTGTCTGAATGGAACTCACATGACTCTGGGGATGCTGCAAAGGTCTTAAGTGTGAAAAACAGTCATAAGTTCCTTTTTTTCAATGCCAGTTACAACTTCAAACAGTCACCAAACGAATGGCTGTTAAGTCAAGGACTCCCTGTAAAACTGTCACAGGTTACGACCATTATGGTCGCAATTCAAGGACCACCTGTACATTCCAAGCAATTTAGGAGCTAGAGGCAACCAGAAATATTTGCCTGGATCTTAAACAAAGCAACGTTCGGGGGGTGCCTAATAAATGTCACTTTTTCCCTTGAACGGCTTCCTTTTTCTGTTTAATCTCTTTCTTTCTTTTTCCCAATAATCCTAAAAATTTATTTACATTCTTATAAACACAGGTTAAACATACAAAATACGGATATTTATCTCTTGGATTAGATATCATACAGCAAACTTATATGTATTGTGCAAACAAACTGAATTCCATTTTGTATAAAATACTTGTATTTACATATATGTTAGGCTAAAAGTAGGAGTTGATGTAATGTATGAAACTACACAATATTATTTCTGTTTAAAATGTAAGATTTCAGTTTCATCTGCCCATTTTAATTCCTGATACTCAAATTCAGCTTTATATCAGATAGCGATGCCTAGATGTAACACAGATATATGGCAATCTGGGCAATATCAGACTTCTCATACCCAATGCCCTGAACATATGCTGGGTTAAAGCTTCTATCCATTCTGTCCAGCATGATGTCAAATTTATGTAATCAGCCAAACATCAGAAGCATACTTAAATAGAAAAATGTATTTGATATGAATGCTAATTCATTAAAATAGTTATTGTCTTAATTGATTAGAAACTGCTTTGGATTAAAGTGTGTATTAGGATGTAATATTAATTTCTGTAAACTTGAGAGAACCCATTATGTTTCCAAGATTCAATATCATTTAAATATGCTGTATAAAAGAAGCTTTGTCAACAGTTTCTCTGTTTAATCTCTTTAACACAATCTTATTTCCTGCATGTTCAGTCAATAGCAAAATGTTTTCCCAGGAATTTGTCGATGACAATCCTTTCCTTTATATGCCAAGAAAAAAACTTTCCTACCTCCCATTCTGCAAATAAAATTTTTCTCATCTAACTTCTCGTCCTCCATTTAGAAATAAATCTATCTAAATTCAGTGGGGGTTCCCCCCCCTCCACCAAGCCCCAATCAGCCTTGTAGGAAGGAAAGATTTCTGGAAAAGAGAAGCAGCTCAAACAGATGTTTAAACTAAAATGGAATAAGATCCCGCTTCAAATGTCAAGATTTGATTTTTCTGCATTCCCTTCGGTTATACAAAGAATCAGGGTCCGGTACATAAACCTATTTACAGAAAATATCTAACAGCTCCAGAGAGAGATTAAACCTACTTCTTGATAGAAAGAAGAAACAGAAAAATAATAATCAGGGCAACGCAGAGACCAAAACTAGGAAGAACATCTGTACCGATTCTTCATAAAATCGTGTTAGGTAGGTTAAATGCAACGGGAGGCATCCGGAGAATTGATAAGCCCAAACGTGATTAAACGAGGAAAAAAGACTCGCTGCAGGCTCAAGACAAAATAAAAGAGAATTCCACCTCGAGAATACATGATTTCTGATAGTTCAGTTAGTGGGGGGAAATATCCTTATACGAAAAAAAAAAAAAGCATGGTTTTATTTTCGGTTTCAAATTGTTGTCAGTTTATCAAAATACAAAATACAAAGGAAAGTAAAAGTAATGGGAAACTAGGAGAAGGAAAAAGAAATTGGAATTGTAAGTTACAAAGTGCCACTAAACCAGCGGTACTCAACCTGTGGGTCGCGACCCCATTTGGGGTCAAACGACCATTTCACGGGGGTCGCCAAACACCGCAGTCCGCCATTTTGGGGGGGGTCGGCCATTTTTTTTTTGGTCCGCCATTTTTTTTTCCTTTGCGATGCGGGCCGTCGCGCCGCACATGCGCAATGCAGGCCCGCCTTTTTTTGGGGGGGTCTGCCATTTTTTTTTGGTCCGCCATTTTTTTCCCCTTTGCGATGCGGGCCATCGCGCCGCGCATGCGCGATGTGCCCGTCACGCCGCACATGCGCGATGCGGGCCGGGGTCGAGCCCCGGAAAAGGTTGAGAACCGCTGCACTAAACAAATGGTAAGTGGTAAGGACTACATGTATCTCCTGTACACCGCTGAACGGTGGTTAGCTGTTATGTGGCTGAAGATCCCTATTAATTAATTCTTTTAATGTTTGATAGTATATTTCATTGTCAACAGAATAACAGAATTGGTAGGGACCCTGGAGGTCTTCTAATCCAATCCCCTGCTCAAGCAGGAAGCCCTATACCAGCTTTGCTGGCTGAGGAATTCTGGGAGTTGAAGTCCACAAGTCTTAAAGTTGCCAAGGTTGAGAACCCCTGCCCTATACCATTTTCAATAAATGGCTGTTCCATTTCTTAAAAACCTTCAGTAATAGAACAGCCACAACTTCTGAAAAGCAAGTCATTCCACTGGTTAATTATTCTCTCTGTCAGGGAATTTCTCCTTAGTTTCAGGTTGCTTCTCTCCTCGATTAGTTTCCATCCGTTGCTTCTTCTCCTGCCTTCTGGTGCTTTGGAAAATAAGTTGAACCCCTCCACTTTGTGGCAGCCCTTCCAGTATTTCAACAGTGCATTTCATTTCATTTCATTTATTGGATTTCTATGCTGCCCTATTCCAGGAACTCAGGGCGGCTCACAGCATGAATAGAAATCTAACATTAAAATACATATATATAAAAAAGAACCCCTGAATTAAAAAAAAACAATCATCCAACAAACATACACACAAACATACACTGGCTAGGGGCAAGATGTTAACTGCCCCAGGCCTGTCGGCAAAGATGGGTCTTTAATAATTTGCAAAAGGCGGAGAGGGTGGGGGCGATACGGATCTCCGGGGGGAGTTGATTCCAGAGGGCCGGGGCCGCAACAGAGAAGGCTCTTCCCCTAGGCCCCGCCAGGCGACAGTCTGGCTGACGGGACCTGGAGAAGGCCGACCCTGTGGGCCCTAACCGGTCACTGGGTTTCATGGGGCAGCAGACGGTCCCGTAAGTAACCTGGTCCGATGCCATGTAGGGCTTTATAGGTCATAACCAACACTTTGAATTGCGTTCGGAGACCAATTGGCAGCCAATGCAGCTCGCGGAGTGATGTTGAAATGTGGGCATTTCTGGGCAGGCCCAACACTGCTCGCGCGGCTGCATTCTGCATTACCTGAAGTTTCCGAACATTTTTCAAAGGTAGCCCCTTGTAGAGACATCGCAACAAATGGAAAAAGATGCAGGATGACTGCAAGTTAAGGGACGGGTGTCAAGGTTTCCTATGGAAAACGTGAAAGGTTAATGAACGTGAAGATGTCTCTTATCATGGTAGTCCTTGACTTACAACCGTTCGTTTAGTGATCGTTCGATGGTACAGCGCCTTGAAAAAAGTAAATTAAGACTGCTTTTCACATTTAACAAGCATTGCAGCATCCTCATGGTCACATGAGCAAAATTTGGACGGTTGGCAACTGGGAATTGCAGTCCAAGCGTCTAACTTGAGAAAACCTTGCTTCAGAGCACCGGATCTTAAGAAACGTCCTTCAGTGCTTGAATGACTATTGATCCTTATAGCGGAGAAAATGGGTGAAATTACCAAGAGGCACCTGGCTTGCCAAAATATATTAGGCGATAATTAGTCGAGCTTTGTGTCATCTTGCCTAATGTCCTTAAAGCAAGCCGTGTTTGAAGACGAGGAGCCTGTAATTTTGACATGACACCTTTTTGCGAGTTTGTAGGGAAAGCTGAAAAAAAGATCCAGCCAGGATCTAACGCTACATCTTCTGCAAACAAACCAAAAAAAAAGCAAAATTGATTTCTCCTACTGCCTGCCCTAATGCTGAAATTGTTCTAACGCAGCATTAGCTGTATCTTATCTGTTTTATTGGCAAGGGCAATTATTGAAGCAGAGTTTTCTGCTTGCTTACTTCCTTGGCCTTCTTTTTTGACTGTTAATATCTGTCACTTTGGGTTAATTCAACTGGGGCTCTGATGTGAGCTCATGGTGTATAATTGTGACTCTCCGCTTGTTAAACTCTCGAGGCAAAGAATCACCCCGAGATGAGCGGCAAACAAATCTAAGAAATAAATACATATAAAAAATAAACAAAAGAAGTGTGGTATGGATATGTATGTATGGCTGTGAAAGTTGGACCATAAGAAAGGCTGAGCGCCAAAGAATGGAGGCCTTTGAACTCTGGTGCTGGAGAAGACTCCTGCGAGTCCCCTGGTCTGCAAGGTGATCAAACCAGTCAGATCAACCCCAACTGCTCTTTAGAAGGCCAGATCCTGAAGTTGAAACTCAAGTCCTTTGGCCACCTAATGAGAAGGAAGGACTCACTGGAGAAGAGCCTGATGCTGGAGAAGATGGAGGGCAAGAGAAGAAGGGGACGACAGAGAATGAGGTGGCTGGATGGAGTCTCTGAAGCAGGAGGCGTGAGCTTCAATGGACTCCAGAAGATGGAAGAGGATAGGAAGGCCTGGAGGAACATTGTCCATGGGGTCGCGATGGGTCGGACACGACTTCGCAACTAACAACAACAACAATGGATATTTACTCCCTTTTGCTCTGAAACATCAGATTCCTAATGCTGCTTAGTATACTTGGTGCTCATTGCTGTTTATTCCTCTGCTAATTAAAAATGTGTTTGCCAGTTGATGAAGCGTAAGCTCCGACTTACTTATGGTGTAGATCTAGCTTAAAACCTGGCTAGCAAAACATATCTAACAGGACCCAGTGATGTCAAGTTACAGAATTTTAGGAGTGTCTTCCCAACTGCTATACAATAGTTAAAAAAAAAACCTCTGGCTTGACCAGGTACATTTTAAGGTCACTTGATCTAGATTTATTTATTTAGTAAACTCTTCATGTCGTAAATCTTATATACGGGAATCTGGGTGGCTCGCCATTTAAAAAAGAATTAAAACAATAAAATCACCCAAAGTTTAAAAAAAATCAAGATTAACATAAAATAGCAACTGAGAAGATTCACAGAGACTCACCCTGTAGGAGACAGGGTGGAGTCAAGAGAGGAATCAGTCTGGCATCATTACATTTCCACAAACAGTCTAGGCCCAGCCCCTCTTTAATTCCACTAAATTCCAATTTAGTGCTGACCATTAATTGACTAGATTCTTGTATAGAGGCATGTGCAGTAAATCAGCTGTATTAGAGCTTTAATCTGTCAGAATAGAGTTGGAAGGGACCTTGGAGATCTTCTAGACCAACCCTCTGCTCAAGCAGGAGACCCTGCCTATACCATTTCAGACAGATGGCTGTCCAGTCTCTTCTTAAAAACCTCCAGTGATGGAGCACCCACAATTTCTGGAGGCAGGCTATTCCACTGCTTAATTGTTCTCACTGTTAGGAAGTTTCTCCTTTAATTCCAGGTTGCTTCTCTCCTTGATTAGTTTCCATCCATTGTTTCTTGTCCTGCCTTCAGGTGCTTTGGAGAATAGCTTGACTTCCTTCTCTTTGTGGCAGCCCCTTAAATACTGGAAGACTGCTATCATGTCACCTCTAGTCCCTCTTTTCATTAAACCAGACATACCCAATTCCTGCAACCGTTCTTCATATGTTTTAGTCTCCAGCCCCCTAATCATCCTTGTTGCTCTTCTCTGCACTCTTTCCAGAGTCTCAACCTCCTTTTGTAATGTGGTGACCAAAACTGGATGCAGTATTCCAGATGTGGTCTTTATGTATTTGCCCCATACCAGGGGTAGGCCACCTTGGCTCTTTTATGACTCGTCGACTTCAACTCCCAGCATTCCTGAGCCAGCCACGCTGAGGGGAAAGGGAGAGGTTTCCAAGCTGAGCCGTGCTGACTCAGGAATTCTGGGAGTTGAAGTCCACGAGTCATAAACGAGCCACAGTTGCCTACCCCTGCCCTATACCAATTCCGTTGTGCAATTCAAATGTGATACTCTAGGGAGACTCCTTCCAAACTGTTCACCATTCTGTCGCTCTTGATGCAATAACTTTGGGGTTATCAGATTTATGACAGACATCAAAAAATGAAAGAGGATTATACATCTACCCCTCAATCCTTCATCACCATGGGGGGGGGGGCGGAGGAGGAAGACAAAATTGCAGAAATGAATGTTTGAAGAGCAGCCAAGCACTTACTGCAACTTCAATAGCGTTTGCTTGAAAGGTGAAGGTATTTTAGGATGGGTGGTTTTCACACGCGCTGTGATTTTCTAATAGTACCAGACATTCTTTTTCCACACCCACCCACCCTCCCCCAAAAAAACCAAGCCCTAACCATCTTCACACATCTAGGCTCTTTCCAGTCCGTGCTCACAACAGTTTTATCTGAAAAATAGCCTAGTTTACTAATGGAACCTTTTCACAGCCATATTCTGCCCTGTTAAGAGCTCCCAAGAATCAAAAATAGGCTGAGATTAGCAGCTAAGTCAACTAGAAAACTCTTTTTTGAACTAGCATTCCAGCTGGGAATTTTCCAGTTTTCCTGCTGAGACTTGAAGACATTTAAGAAGCTACTAGTGGCTTCAGGTTTTGGAGATTCAATCCAGGAGAATCCAATGGATGGAAACTAACCAAGGAGAGAACCAACTTAGAACTAAGGAGAAATTTCTTGACAGTGAGAACAATCAAATCAGTGGAACGACTTACCTCCAGAATGTGTGGGTGTTCCATCACCGGATGTCTTCAAGATAAAACAGGACAACCACTTGTCCAGGACGGGATGACAACTTATTTTCAACTTGGTCAACTTATTTTACAAAGCAGCTGAAGGCTGGACAAGAAAAAATGGGTAGAAACCAATCAAGAAGAGACGCAACCCAGAATTAGAGAAAGTTCCTGACAGTGAGGACAATGAATCAGTGGAAGAGCTTGCCTCCAGAAGTTGTGAATGCTCCATCACTGGAGCTTTTTTTTAAAAAAGAGACTGGATAGTCACTTGTCTGAAATAGTATAGGGTCTCCTGCTTGAGCAGGGGGTTGGATTAGAACAGCGGTTCTCAACCTATTTCGGCGTTTAAGGGGTGACTTGATCGAAGTGTATAAAATCATGCATGGGATAGAAAAGGTGGATAGAGAAAAATTCTTTTCTCTGTCACACAATACCAGGACAAGGGGGCACTCCCTAAAGCTCGTAGCTAAGAAAGTGAGGACAAATGAAGGGAAATATTTCTTCACCCAGAGGGTCGTTGGTTTATGAAATTCACTTCCAGAAGGGGTCGTGACAGCTGTCAGCCTTGACAGCTTCAAGGCAGGGCTAGATAGATTCATGGAGGCCAAGTGTATCGGTGGTTATTAAAACGGATGTCCATGTGCCGCCTCTATGTTGGTTGAGGCAGGCAGGATTCCCTTGAGTACCATTTGTTGGGGGGTCAAGGGAAAGGGAGGGTTTTGCCTTCTCTTTCTGCTCAAGATCCCCATGTACAATTGGTGGGCCACTGTGTGACACAGAATGCTGGACTCGATGGGCTTTGGCCTGATTCAGCAGGGCTCTTCTTATGTTCTTATCTTCTTATGTTCCTTCTAGCACTGATGCTACCTAGATGGATAATGTCTGCAAGAAAACAACCAAGCTCAGAGAGCACCAAGGACCCCATAATCATCACCCCTCCTCTTCCTCCTCCTCCTCCTTCTTCTAGCACTGATGCTACTTAGATGGGTAATGAAAAAGCTGCAAGAAAACAACCAAGCACTGATGATGTTCCCTAGTTAGGTTATGAAACGTCTGCAAGAAAACGACCAAGCTCAGAGAGCACCAAGTCGTCCTTCTCTTCCTCCTCTCCACAAATCCCTCCCTTCTACCACTGAGCAGGCTACCTAGTTTGGGTCACGAAACATCTCCAAGAAAACAAAGAAGCTCAGAGAGTAACAAGGACCCACAGTCCTCCTCGTCCTTCTCTGCAAACCCCACTCCCTCTTAGCCCTGATGCTTTTACCCAGTCAGGTCATGAAACGTCTGCAAGAAAACCCAGCTCAGAGAGCACTAAGGAGCCTTCTTTTCAACCCCGAGCTGCAAAATATTCCCCTTTCATGGATTCTCTTTTGTCCCCGCTAATTTGGAAAGCCCGGAAAGGAAGCACAGATTGCCTGCAACGGGCCATTAAAACAAGCCCACATCTTCAGCCTCCGTCAGATGTGAGGAAGACGAGGCGAGGAAGATTTGCAACTGAGCAGCAGTTTCACTGCTTGCTTTTTATGGGGCTGGACGATTAAGGCAGCCAGCGCAGTAGGATGTTGGTTACGGTTGGAACAACTGCCTCCGCAAGCCAAAGTCTGTTCCTGCCACATTAGCTGCATTTGGAACATCTGCTTAAAACTTTGGGAGGACACCAAAGGAAAGGAAGCCCACGACAGCAAGCGCTCTAAAATTTGGGGGGAGAAGGAAGATGATTTGCTGTCCAGTTGGCCAAACCACAGTTCAGCCACATTAACTCCCAGGTTAAGGTTTACGTTTCAGCAGCGAGCACAGATGCAACCCCGACTTTGGCTCCAGAACCTCAGGAAAGGAACAGGCATGTGTTTACGTGCTCCCAAACAGACAGCCAAAGGCGTGATTGGGCATTTTTGAGTCAAAATCTGGCTTAATTATGGATTTATTTATTTTGGGGGAGGGGGGGAAATGATCTTGCAAACCAGCTTTCCCCAGCCTGCTTGCTGATTTTCCAAGCAGAACATCTGGACAGGCTCAGCTCGGCTACAGATAGGCCCCAAAGTTAACCATCAATTTGAATGCCAGTCTAAGAGGCAAACTCCTGGAAAACTGGAGCATCGTGTTATAGCCTCTAAAAGGTAAGCAGCTATCAGTACAAGAGAACAGTAGGAGCTCAGGGCTGAACGGTGGGCTCCTTGTTGCCCTCTGAGCTTGGTGATTTTCTTGCCGGCCCTTCGTTACCAAATTAGGTAACGTCATCAGTGCTGGAAGGGAGTGGTGTGTGGAGTGGAGAAAGAGAGGGGAGGAGGAGGAGGAGACGAAGAAGAGGAAGGAGAAGGAGAAGGAGAAGGAGAAGGAGAAGGAGAAGGAGAAGGAGAAGGAGAAGGAGAAGAAGAAGAAGAAGAAGAAGAAGAAGAAGAAGAAGAAGAAGAAGAAGAAGAAGAAGAAGAAGAAGAAGAAGAAGAAGAAGAAGAAGAAGAAGAAGAAGAAGAAGAAGAAGTAGTGATGGGAACTTGAAAGAGGAAGGAATCAGCTGCACCTTTCATTCAGAAGATGGTGGAGAAAGAGAGGGGAGGAGGAGGGGGAGGAGGAGGAGGAGACGAAGAAGAGGAAGAAGAAGGAGAAGAAGAGGAAGAAGGAGAAGAAGGAGAAGAAGAGGAAGAAGGAGAAGAAGAGGAAGAAGAAGGAGAAGAAGAAGAAGAAGAAGAAGAAGAAGAAGAAGAAGAAGAAGAAGAAGAAGAAGAAGAAGAAGAAGAAGAAGAAGAAGAAGAAGAAGAAGAAGAAGAAGAAGAAGAAGAAGAAGAAGAAGAAGAAGAAAGAAGAGGAAGAAGTAGTGATGGGAATTTGAAAGAGGAAGGAATCAGCTGCACATTTGATTCAGAAGATGGTGGAGAAAGAGAGGGGAGGAGGAGGGGGAGGAGGAGGAGGAGGAGGAGGAGGAGGAGGAGGAGGAGGAGAACAGTCTTTGGTGCTCACTGAGTTTCATTGTTTTCTTGAAGATGTTTCATTACCCAGCTAGGTAATTTCATCAGTTCTAGAAGGGAATGGGGTTTAGGAGGAGGAGGAGGAGGAGGAGGAGGAGGGGGACTGTGTGGACCTTGATGTTCTCTAAACCTGGTTGATTTCTTGCAGATGTTTCTTTACCCAACTAGGTAAAATCATCATCATCTTCAGATGATGATGATAGCACCATCTAATTGGGTAATGAAATGTCCACAGTAAAACCACCAAACTAAGAGAGCACCAAAGACCCCACAGACTAGAAACTGTGGATAGACTATAGAGAAGAAAAACACCAATCAAATAAATTGTAACAGGCGTCTAGTTGAGGCTTGATGTGAGGAGTGAAAAATGTTTACCAAACCAGACGATTATAAAGATTAATACTTAGTGATGTATATCAGGTGCTATGATGAATGATGCATACTATGATTTTATGTTCAATGCTGATTGTATGAATGTAGATAGACCATATACAAGAGATGTATTTTCGGGTCTTATGAAGACAGCTTATTAATATGAACCCAGACTTAATGTTGATTGCTTTAATATTGGGAAAGCTTACTGAATATATATCTCAGGATACTGAATTTCTACCTTAGGATTATTGGTTAGGGATCATAAAAGATTGTACTAATACTGAGATGAATAAAATGTGATAGACTAGGAACTGTGGATAGACTATAGAAAAGAGAAACACCAAGCAAATAAATTGTAACAGGCGTTTAGTTGAGGCTTGATGTGCGGAGGGAAAAATGTTTACCAAACCAGACGATTATAAAGATTAATACTTAGTGATGTATATCAGGTGCTATGATGATTGATGCATACTATGATTTTATGTTCAATGCTGAATGTTTTAATAAAAGAATTTTTTCATCTTAAAAAAAAAAAAGCACTGTTACCTGCTTACTGTTTATGTATTTGTAAAATTTGTAGGCTGCCCATCTTACCTCAAGGTATCTCTGGGCAGCTGACAATCGATTCAATTAACAACCGCAGTGATTCGCTTAACAAGGTCAAAAAGGTCATAAAAATGGGGGGGGAGCTCCCTTGTCAGCTGCCTCGCTTAGCAATGGAAATGTGGGCGCTCAATTGTGGTCGCAAATCAAGGACTATTATGTCTCATCAGGGAGGGCACCAGAAAATCTTTCCACCAGTTTGGGAAGTTTTGTGTTGTGGGTTTTAAAAACACAACAGCCCAGAAGATGGGAGCTGTCCGTGCATCCACCAGGACTGAAGCCTGGAGGAAGTCTTTTACATTCGAAGAAACACCGCAGAAAGCCCTACATCAGAGAATACATAAATGAGCAACAGCTAAAGAGTTTGGTAAACGTACATCAAATAAGCTTTTAAATCAGTTTTGCATTCAACTCTCACAACAGAGCCTTTGCCATCCATAATGGATTGACAAGCGGATTCTGCTACCGTATTAAATAGATCTCGTGAGCAGAAATAGTGGATCAATTAAGCCATCGATCCACAGTTCCCGTATTCAACTTCTGAGGCGCGAGGCTACGATGGGGCGCTTCTGCCAGTTTAGAGAGTCAATGCTGAATTCTTAATTCTGAAGAACAGTCAATTTATGAAGGTGTTTTTTGTTCTTCTGTATGCTAGAGATTACATTTCAGTGTTGGTTGTAGGCTGCATTAATAGAGGGAGAGAATCAAGATCACGTGAAGTATTAATTCCACTTTACAAGGCCTTGGTAAGGCCACACTTGGAATGCTGCATCCAGTTTTGGTCACCACAATGTAAAAAAGATGTTGAGACTCTAGAAAGAGTACAGAGAAGAGCAACAAAGATGATTAGGGGACTGGAGGCTAAAACATATAAGGAACGGTTGCTGGAATTGGGTATGTCTACTTTAATGAAGAGAAGGACGAGGGGGGACATGAGAGCAGTTTTCCAATATCTCAGGGGCTGCCCCACAGAAGAGGGAGTCAAGCTCTTCTCCAAAGCATCTGAAGGCAGGACTAGAAGCAACGGATGGAAACTCATCAAGGAGAGAAGCAACCTAGAGAAATGTCATGGCAATAAGAACAATCAACCAGCGGAATGGTTTGCCTTCAGAAGTTGTGGGTTTTCAAGAAGAGATTGGACAACCCTTTGTCTGAAATGGCATAGGGTCTCCTGCCTGAGCAAGGGGTTGGACTAGAAGACCTCCAAGGTTCCTTCCAACTCTGTTATTCTACTATTCTGTACTTTCCCCCCCCCAAGTTAGAGCCAAGTATATAATCAGGGTATTACTGGTTGCTGTTTTTAAGAGAAAAGTTGGAATGATCAACCTCACAGTTCACCAACATTTATTAAAATTTGCTTTTTATAAAGGAATTATTTTACATTATGGAAATACATGCTGGAGGAGGAAGGGGAGGGGGAGGAGGGGAAGGAGGGAGGAGGAAGGGGAAGAGGAGGAGGGGAAGGAAGAGGAAGGGAGGGGGAGGGGAGGAGGGGGAGATGGCAGAGGAGGAGGGGGGAGGAGGAGGGGAAGAGGCGGATGAAGGGGAGGGGGAGGAGGGGAAGGAAGAGGAAGGGAGGGGGAGGGGAGGAGTGGGAGGAGGAGGGGAAGAGGAGGATGTGGAGGAAGGGGAGGGGGGAAGGAAGAGGAGGGGGGAGAAGAGGCGGAGGATTGGAAGAGGGGGAGGGGGGGAGGGGAGGGGAAGGGGGGAGGAAGGGGAGGGGAGGGGGGAGGAGGGGGAAGAGGAGGGGAAGGAGGGGAGGAGGAAGAGGAAGGGGAGGAGGGGGAGGGGAAGAGGAGGGGAGGAGGGGAAGGAGGAGGAAGGGGAGGGGAGGGAGGAAGAGGAAGGGGGAAGAAGTGGAGAGGAGGGGGGAGGAGGGGGAAGAGGAGGGGGAGGGGGAAGAGGAGGGGGAAGAGGAGGAGAAGGGGAGGAGGGGAGGGGGGAGAAAGAGGAAGGGAGAGGAGGGGAGGGGGGAAGAGGAGGAGGGGGAGGAGGGGGAGGAGGACAAGAGGAGGGGGAGGAGAGGGGAGGGGAAGAGGAAGGGAAGAGGAGAAGGAGGGGGAGGAGGAGGAAAAGGATGACTGAGGTTTTTGATGCTCTCTGAGGTTGGTAGCATTCTTCCTGATGTTTCATGACCCAAGTAGGTAACATCATCAGTGTCAGAAAGGAATGGGATGCGTGGAGAGGAGGAGGAAGACTGGGGGGCCCTTGGTGCTGTCTGAGCTGGGTGGTTTTCTTGCAGACTATTTATGACCCAAACAGGTAACATCATCAGTGCTGGAAGGGAGGGGGGTTTGTTCTCTGTTTATATAGAAACGGCTTGCCCTGTCAGTCTTGGTGGGAATGTTCTTGGCGATTCCTTGATTAAGCTGTTGTTTATTTGTCACAGTTGATTGTTCCTTGATTGGGGTGTGTTGTTTACTACCTTAGCATTATTATTCCTCTATGGCGTAATAGAATACAGCATTAGAGCCTAAAAATTCACGATAGAGGCATATAAAAATGTACAGCAAAACCTAAACACCAAAGAAGTGACTTACTTTTAAAATGCACAGTACAAGTGATAAATAAAATTATGAATAGAAATACATTAGCTATGAGCAATTACTGGAGTGCCAAATATCTAGACCGTTACTGTTCCGATTGTTGGTCAAGCATTAATTAATCTTGGTAGCAATAAATGTGCATATCCCTGTAAACATGCACTCATATTCACAGGAAACGGAAGAACCCTTTTGCCAGAGGCCAAAACAAAGTTACGCCTGAGGGGGAAACATTGAGAAGAAGCAAAAAAGCAAACCACACTGCTTAAGAACAGCAGCATCCTCCCAATTCCGAATAAATAATTCGGGTTTTCTGGAATCCCTCTTGCTATGCAAAATTGCTAGCGGGTGCAACCTTTTTTTTTCTCCATTGCTTGAGAATCCTAGCCAGAAGTACAGATATATATGCAAAATGGGATTTTAAGTGAGGATTGAAAAGAACCTCTAGGTCAGCAGTTCTTAACCTGTGGGTCGCGACCCCATTTGGGGTCGAACGACCATTTCATGGGGGTTGCCAAGCACCGCAGTCCGCCATTTTTTTTGGGTCGGCCATTTTTTTTCCTATCGCAATGCGGGCCGTTGCCCCGTGCATGCGTGATGCGCCCTGTTGCGCCGCACATGTGCGGTGCGGGCCCGGCATTTTTTTATTTTTTTTTGCACGATGCGGACCGGGGTCGAGCCCCGGAAAAGGTTGAGAACCGCTGCTCTAGGTCTGGCGTCAATATCTGATTTCAATTCAATTTTCAATTCAGGGAGATCCAAAGACCAGCATAGCTAATGAACAAAATACAATTTAAGACAGAGTTAAAACACCTTTGGTAAAATAAACACCTTATAAGTGAGATCCGGGATGCAACCTATATTAAATGTAGGTAGTCCTCGATTTTTGACCACAACTGAGCCCAAAATTTCTGTTGCTAAGTGAGTTTTAGCCGATCCTATGACCTTTCTTGCCACAATTGTCAAGTGAACTACTGCAGTTGTTAAGTGAGGAACATGGTTGTTAAGTGAATCTGGCTTCCCCCATTGACTTTGCTGGTCAGAAGGTCACAAAAAGGGAACATGTCACCCTGGAACATTGCAACCGTCATAAATATGAGTCAGTGGCCAAGCATCTGAATTTTGATCAGGTGACCCTGGGGATGCTGCAATGGTTGTTTAAGCGTGAAAAATGCTCATAGGTCACCTTTTTCGGTGCCGTTGTAGCTTTGAACGGTCACTAAATGAGCTATTGTAAATCAAGGACTACCTCTAGTAAACGCCAAAATTGTATTAAATACGATAAACATCTGAACGTACAGCAATGCAAAAGTGTCAAGATATTAATTTAATAGCTAAACAGCTGATGTAATGATGTAATGTCAGGTGAATGATGCAATGATAAGAATGACTCAGCAGGGTCTGTGTCTCTTTAAGAGCAAGCAGGGTCTGTATCCCTTTAAGAGCCTGAGTATAAAAGGGAAGGCTTTGCTGGAGTGTCTCTCTCTCTCTCTTCCTGTTTTCCTGCTGTGACTGCTGTGGGTTGGATCCTGCAGTTATTAGCATGTATTTTGTTTCTAGTGTACATTGTAGACTGTGTATGATAAACCACAATTTAATACAAACCACTGTTTACTGTATTTACTCCTGGGTTACCGCAGCGCAATAAGACTGTGCATGCTCTGACAAAAAGTATCTACAACTATGAATATTAACCAAGTAATAATATATAAAATTTAAATAAATTCCAGTTACAAGGAATACATTTCAGGAGATTGGCCTGTCAGGATTCCACAGATCTTCTGCGCTGTTGCACAAAACCCAGCTACATGTGCTGAGATAGGGGTACTTTGTCTATGAGCAGCATCTGGGCATAGGACAAATCTGGACAACCAGGGTATCTACTAATCAGAGGTAGTATAATCCCAGTTTGGACGTCTCCTCAAAAGGAACAAGAAAGAAGGACATGATCTGTGGTTTCCACCTCTCCAGAATTACAGGGTCAAATTCTTTCATCCAACGGAACTCTATGAATGCCAACTAGGTGTCAGAAGACATGATTAAAGACTCCTTAATTTCACAACACAGAGACAGATTCGGCCATAGTTTGAACTGGGAAACTGTGAACATCCCAGACCAAGCCAAATCCAAAAAGGTTAGAGAATTCCCAGAAGGCTGGCAGTCAAGGTAAATTGGTCATCAACAGGCACATAGAGATAAACAACGTCTACATGTCATTCAAAAGCGACAACCAAAATGCAAAAAAGAAAAAAGAAAAGAAAAGCAAAAGACCAAAACAATCCAGCAATCAGATAAGCAGAGGTTAACACCAAGATTAAGATTAGGCCACAATCGAAAAGTACATGATACTGCAAACCGCCAACTCAGACAAATAATCAAATAGTAAACAATAGCCTAATCAAGGAACTACAAGAAAGCAACACTCCCATGAACACGGACAAGGAAGCCAGTAGGCTACAAACAGAGAGCAAAGCCCACTTCCTTCTAGCAGTGATGATGTTACCTAGCTGGGTGATGAAACGTCTGCAAGAAAGCCACCAAGCTCAGAGAGCACCAAGGACCCCTCAGTCTTCCTCCTCCTCTCCTCCATCCTCCTCCTCCTCTCTACAAACTCCCCTCCCTTCTACCAGTGATGATGTTACCTAGCTGGGTAATGAAATATCTGCAAAAAAACCCCCACCAAGCTTGGGTCTCCCAAGACATGCTCATATCACTCCAGCCCTCCGTGAGCTGCACTGGCTACCAATTGGTCTCCAAACACAATTCAAAGTGCTGGTTATGACCTATAAAGCCCTTTATGGCAATGGACCAGGATACTTGCGGGACCGTCTTCTGCCTCATGAATCCCAGCGACCGGTTAGGGCACATAGGGTTGGCCTCCTACGAGTCCCGTCTGTTAGGCAATGTCATCTGGCGGGGCCTAGGGCAAGGGCCTTCTCCGTTGCTGCCCCAGCCCTCTGGAACCAACTTCCCACAGAGGTCCGCACTGCTTCCTCCCTCCTAGCTTTCCGGAAATTGTTGAAGACGTATTTATGCCAACAGGCTTGGGGCGTATGAGCTGCGCTCTGCCCCTGGGCCTAGGAATGTCCCTCCATCAGCGACTGTGAGTTGACTGGGATTGTATGCTGTATGAATGTTATAAATTTTATTGTGTTGTTGTTGTAAGCCGCCCTCGGTTCCAGAAGGGCAGCATATAAGTTCAATAAATAAATAAACAAACAAACAAACAAACAAATAAATAAATAAATAAAGCAGGCTCCTTTGAGATTCTCGATACCCACTCAGGATAAAGCCTTTTGCCCAGATTTATCCAGGACTGTAAGGATGGCTTCTGAAGGTCTTACATCCTTCTAAGCTTACTATGCAACTAATCAATCCCCTCTAGAGCAGCGGTTCTCAACCTTTTTCAGGCCGCGACCGTGACCTGCACCGCGCGTGCGCGGCGCAATGCCCCGCGCATGTGTGGCGACCCGCATCGCGCATGCACGGCGCGACGGCCCGCATCGCGCATGTGCGGTGCTACCCCCTGCACCGGCCAAGGGGAAAAGGGGGAAAAAATGGCGGACTGCGTTGTTTGGCGACCCCCGTGAAATGGTCGTTCGACCCCAAATAGGGTCGTGACCCACAGGTTGAGAACCGCTGCTCTAGAGACTCTCTGTAGGATGGGAAACTCACAAGCTTCATTTCCAGGAAGAGAAGTATTGGACATTTCCGGCCAAGGTCTGAAATTAGGACATTTTTACCGATCCTCCCAATTTGGAGTGACATACCGAAAACCTGTCACAGGCAAAGCGTCTTTTTTTTTTTTTAAATCCTTTTGCAGTTTTGGGAAGCTTGGGGAAGACAAAAAAAAAACCCCTCTCTGATTTGTATATTAAAGCGCCAACATCTGTCCCGAACGATGCCGTCGGAGGGGAGCCCATTAGCATAAAATTTAACGATGTCAAATAAGTGGATGTGAAATAGGGACTGCGCAAAAGCACTATTTCCAAGCCTAACAGAAACATCACTGTTTGGAAATGCAAATGAAACCATTATGTTCAATAATTATATGAAAATATGAACAGTTCAGCATGTTTTTCCAGCCCTGATGGCGGTTAATGGGATGTAAGCTTATGTAAATAACCGCTATTAAAGCTAATGCTTGGTGGGGGGGGAACCCTAATAAATTCACACTAAAGCAACTGATTTAGTACGCTTTTAAAGCCCAGCAACGGCTCACTTATTAGAAAGGAGTGCATTCTCATGTTTAGGGGCTCGTCACTGTTACAAGACACTGAAACTCCATCAATTACCCAGCATTAATGAAAATGGGACACCTAGGAACTATATATATATATATATATCGCGCCTCAGCAGTTTTCCTTGAAGACAAACTATAGAGCAATGGTTCTCAACCTTTTTCAGGACGAGACCCCACCTGCGCCGTGCCCGCGCGGCACGACGGCCCGAACCGCGCATATGCAACGTGCGCGCGACGACCCAAACCGCGCATGCACGATGGGCCGAACCGCGCATGCGCGGTGCGGCGGCCCGAACCACGCATGCGTGGCGCGCGCGCGACGGCCAAGCGGAAACGGGCAAAAAAAATGGCGGACTGCGGTGTCCGCCGACCCCCGCGAAACGGTCGTTCGACCCCAAATGGGGTCGTGACCCATAAGTTGAGAACCGCTGCTATAGAGGGATTCTTGGCACAGGGATTTGAGGACTCTCAGTCAAACAATTTGTATGGCTACCACTGCATTTGCTACATGGAGATCCAGGGGTATTTCTTGTGCCCCCACAAAAGAACCCCCAAAATAACTCATTCTATTAATCTTAAACTGCAGCTGCCTGGCCGAAGGAGGTTTGAGAAACCCAGATTTGGTCTTCCAACCTAAAAGATGGATGGGCTGCACTTAAAAACATCTGAGATGTGGCAGATAAGGACACAGGCTCCCTAATGCTAATCCTGATCCGAGATACAGAAAGGCAAAAGGACCCCACAGTTCTCCTCCTTCTCCTTCTCTCCACAACTCTCCTTTCATTCTAGCACTGATGATGTTACCTAGTTTGGGTCATGAAATGTCTGCAAGAAAACAACCAAGCTCAGAGAGCATCAAGGGCCCCACAGTTCTCCTCCTTCTCTTTCTCTCTTTCTCCTTCTCTCCATAACTCTAATTTCCTTCTAGCACTGATGTTGTTACCTAGTTGGGTCATGAAATGTCTGCAAGAAAATAACCAAGCTCAGAGAGCACCAAGGGCCCCACAGTCTCCGTCTCCATCTCATCCTCCTCCCCTTCACTCTGCAAATCCCAGTCCCTTCTAGCACTGATGATGTTACCTAGTTGGGTCATGAAATGTCTCCAAGAAAACAACCAAGCTCAGAGAGCATCAAGGGCCCCACAGTTCTCCTCCTTCTCTTTCTCTCTTTCTCTCTTTCTCCTTCTCTCCATAACTCTCATTTCCTTCTAGCACTGATGATGTTACCTAGTTTGGGTCATGAAATGTCCGCAAGAAAACAACCCAGCTCAGAGAGCATCAAGGGCCCCACAGTTCTCCTTCTCTTTCTCTCTTTCTCCTTCTCTCCATAACTCTCATTTCCTTCTAGCACTGATGTTGTTACCTAGTTGGGTCATGAAATGTCCGCAAGAAAACAACCCACCTCAGAGAGCACCAAGGACCCCTCAGAAAGACAAAAGGCTGGGGGGAAAAGAGACATTTCCACTCCCTCTTCCATGCTTTGAATGTAATTCAAGTTTTGCCAGTACAAACTACCTCTAAAAAAAAAAAAAATCACCAATGCTCTTCAACACAATTATAGAACATTATGTTGGAAGGGTCCCTGGAGGTCTAATCCAACCCCTTGCTCAAGATCCTGTACCATTTCAGACAAATGGTTGTCCAATTTCTTTTTTTAAGAGCCTCCAGTGTTGGAGTACCCACAATTTCTGAAGGCAAGCCATTCCACTAATTGTTTTTCTCTGTCAGGAAATTTCTCCTTAGTTCCAGGTTGGTTCTAATCAAGGAGTGAAGCAACCTGGAATTAAGGAGTTTTGGGTGCTCCATCACTGGAGGCTTTTTTTTTTTTAAAGAAAAGACTGGATAGCCACTTGTCTGAATTGGGATAGGCCAGGGGTAGGCAACCTTGGCTCTTTTATGACTCGTGGACATCAACTCCCAGAATTCCTGAGCCAGCATGGCTCAGCTTGGAAACCTCTCCCTTTCCCCTCAGCGTGGCTGGCTCAGGAATCCTGGGAGTTGAAGTCCACGAGTCATAAAAGAGCCAAGGTTGCCTACCCCTGGGGTAGGGTCTCCTGCTTGAGCAGGTGGCTGGACTAGAAGACCTCCAAGGTCTATTCTGATTGATTGATATTATCCAGTAGAGACAAAGTAATCTGCCATCAGAATCCCAGAGATCAATTTACAAGTGAAGGCCATTTTCAGGTTAAAAACGGTGAGACAAATTTGCCGCTGATTAATAACAAAGCCATTCATTTTAGCAACCAAGATGATCAGGGGACTGAAGGCTAAAACACATGAAAAACGGTTGCTGGAATTGGGTATGTCTAGTTTAACAAAGAGAAGGACGAGAGGAGACATGATAGCAGTATTCCAATATCTCAGGGGCTGCCCCAAAGAAGAGGGAGTCAAGCTATTCTCCAAAGCGCCTGAAGGCAGGACAAGAAGCAACAGATGGAAACTAATCGAGGAGAGAAGCAATCTAGAACTAAGGAGAAACTTCCTGACGCTTAGAACAATTATCCAGTGGAACAACCTGCCTCCAGAAGTTGTGAATGCTCCAACACTGGAGGTTTTTAAGAAGAGACTGGCCAGTCATTTGTCTGAAATGGTATAGGGTTTCCTGTCTGAGCAGGGGGTTGGACTAGAAGACCTCCAAGGTCCCTTCCACCTCTATTCTGATTGATTGATAGATATTATCCGGTAGAGATAAAGTAATCTGCCATCGAAATCCCACAGATCAATTTACAAGTGAAGGCCATTTTGAGGTTAAAAACGGTGAGACAAATTTGCTGCTGATTAATAACAAAGCCATTCATTTGAGCCTGCAAATCCAAAGTAATTACAAGCCAGGGGTATGGCAAATGGATTTTGCTGGAGCCATTATTACGTCAGGAAAAATCCTTTGAAGGAGAGCAGCAATTTAAAAGACAAAAACTGAATAATGAAGTCTGCGGAACAACAATCATTATGAGATTGATTTATTGAGAGTGCATTTAATCATGCGAGAAATCTCTGAAAAGTTTACAGAACAGTCCAGGTAACCCACAACATTCCATCAAGAACTGGCCCAACTGCCGCTGAGTAGGTGGGGAGAGCAGGAAATTCATTTCGGCAGGAGCCATAAAAAAGAGGTGGTCCTCGACTTACAACAGTTAACTTAGTGACTGTTTGAAGTTACAAGGGCACAGGAAAAAAAAAGTTACTTAGGACTGCCACAAAGAAGAGGCAGTCAAGCTCTTCTCCAAAGCGCCTGAAGGCAGGACAAGAACCAACGGATGGACACTAACCAAGGAGAGAAGCAACCTAGAACTAAGGAGAAACTTCCTGACAGTGAGAACAATTAACTAGTGGAACAACCTGCCTCCAGAAGCGGTGAATGTTCCAACACTGGAAGTTTTTAAGAAGGGACAGGACAGCCTGAGCAGGGGGTTGGACTAGATGATCTCCAAGGTCCCTTCTAACTTTATTATTATTATTATTATGGATCATCGCAGTCAGCCAGATGTTCAGACTGGATTTGGCATTTTGTCTACCTATCGAGTCCTTACCCTGGACCTGGGCTAGGCAGATGTGGATGTTTGATGGTATTACAGATATCGGCGCAGGATGGAAGCAGCTCCTAGTAAGGCCGCCTTTTGCAATTGACTAATAGCGAATTTGTCAATGCCAATGGTGTTCAAGTGGTGCTCCAGTTGTTTTGGGATTGCACCCAAGACGCCTATGACTATTGGTACTACCCTTGCTTGCTTTTGCCACAGTCTTTTTATTTCTATTTGTAGGTCTTTGTATTTTGTTATCTTCTCCAGTACTTTCTCGTCTATTCTGCTGTCTCCAGGCACTGCCACGTCCACTATCCAGACTTTTTTGTCTTTCTTATCGACAATTGTTAAGTCTGGGGTGTTATGTTGCAGGTGCTTGTCTGTTTGAATTCTGAAGTCACAGAGCAGTTTAATTTTATCATTTTCTATCACTTCCTCTGTTTTTATGATCTCAACAGTTTTTGCTTACAGGCAAATGATATTTCTTGCAGATCTTCCAATGCACCATTGTTGCTACTTTGTCATGCCGCTGCTTGTAGTCAGTCACTGGGGTCACATCATCAAAATTCAGACATTCAGCAACTGGTTCAAATTTACAACGGTTGCAGTTGTTCCCGGGGTCATGTGATCCCCTTTTGCCACCTTCCAACAAGCAAAGTTAACAAGCGTGCCACTAACTTAATAACTGCAGTGATTCACTTAACAATGGTGGCAAGAAAGGTCGTAAAAAGGGCCAAACCTCACTTAACCACCGTCTCAGCAACAGAAAAGTGGGGCTCAATTGTGGTTGTAAGTCAAGGACTACCTATAGAGAGGAGCAACAAAGATGATCAGTGGGATGGAGGCTAAAACATACAAGGAACGGTTGCTGGAATTGGGTATGTCTAGTTTAATGAAGAGAAGGACGAGGGGATACATGATAGCCGTGTTCCACTATCTCAGGGGCTGCCCCAAAGAAGAGGGAGTCAAGCCATTCTCCAAAGCGCCTGAAGGCAGGACAAGAAGCAACGGATGGAAACTCATCAAGGAGAGAAGCAACCTAGAACTAAGGAGAAACTTCCTGACAGTGAGAACAATTAACCAGTGAAACAACCTGCCTCCAGAAGTTGTGAATGCTCCAACACTGGAGGTTTTTAAGAAGAGACTGGACCGCCATTGTTCTGAAATGGTATAGGGTTTCCTGCCTGAGCAGGGGGTTGGACTAGATGGCCTCCAAAGTCCCTTCCAACTCTGTTATTCTGTTATTCCGTCATGGCCTGGTCTACAGAGCTAATGCGGGGAGGGGGGCAGGGGAGCCAAGAAAGCAAGATGGGGGCTATCCTTCAAGATGAACATGGATGCCAGGCTCCTCTGCAGAGAGCCCTTTGAGGTTTAATCCAGCACAGCCAGCATTCGGGACCAGAAGCCATCCTGTAAATGTGCCCGGCTAATCCCCTTCTCATCAGCCTCTTTCCAACAGATCAATTCTGCTTTTGTTCTCCAAAGGGCTCCAATTTTCAAGGGAAGGCCTCAAGCCACCAACCCCCCCCCCAAGGAGGCAAAAAAATGGGCGGGGGGGCTCTTCAAATGCATCTCTGAACTTTGATCCATTTTAAATATTTGTCATTACTTTCATGCCAGCTTTCCTTGATGTCGGTTTAGGAGTTCATCAAATTTTCAAGGCGTGTCTGATTAACCCACCAGCCGGCGACTGTGCCTTCCACAGTTAACAAGTTCCTTAAATGCGCGGATGACTTAACTGATGTCGCCATTAAAGGGTGAGCAGATAAATAGTCATGGACTTTTTAAATAAGCTGCATTTTTTTTATTTATTACGGGATCATGGGCTGCATTGAAGAACTTAGCAGGAGCATCCCCAACTTCTTGTAAGAGACACGGCTGCCCCAACACCCGAGTCTGCCTCCTTTAGAAATTGTTTAACTTGCCTTCCCCTCTGGAAATTTATTTTAATTTTTATTTATTAGATTTTTTTCTCCTGCCTTTATTACTTTATAAGCAACTCGAGCTAGGGAACATATCGAATACCCCTCCCTCCTCCTATTTTCCCTACAACCCTGAGGGAGAGAAGGATTGGCCCAAGGTCATCCAGCCAAAGGCAGGACTAGAACTCACTGTCTCCTATGAGTTGGCTTTTGTTCCTAAGGCAGAACTAGAACTCACAGTCTCCTGGTGATTGGCCCCAAATCACCCAGATAGCTTTCATGCCTAAGGCAGGACTAGAACTCACAGTCTCCTGGGGACTGGCCCAATGTCACCCAGCTGGCTTTTGTGCATAAGGTGGAACTAGAATTCACAATCTCCTGGTTTCTAGCTAGACGCCTTAAACCACTACACCAGGGGTAGGCAACCTTGGCTCTTTTATGACTCGTAGACTTCAACTCCCAGAATTCCTGAGCCAGCATGGGGGAACTATGGCTCCCTTGATGACTCGTGGACTTCAACTCCCAGAATTCCTCAGCCAGCATGGCTCAGCTTGGAAACCTCTCCCTTTCCTCTCAGCATGGCTGGCTCAGGAATTCTGGGAGTTGAAGTCCACGAGTCATAAAATAGCCAAGGTTGCCTGCCCCTGTCCTAAGTCCTCCTGTTCTAAGCGGTGAGCCTCTTAGGCCAGGGGTAGGCAACCTTGGCTCTTTTATGACTCGTGGACTTCAACTCCCAGAATTCCTGAGGCAGCTTGGAAACCTCTCCCTTTCCCCTCAGCATGGCCGGCTCAGGAATTCTGGGAGTTGAAGTCCACAAGTCATAAAAGAGCCAAGGTTGCCTACCCCTGGTCTATACCAAACTGGCTCTCATCTTGAGATTGAGGCATAACTTAAATGGGACTAGAATTCACGGTCTCCTAGTTTGTAGGCCGATGCCTTAATCACTACACCAAATTGGCTCTCAGAATAGTTTTTTCTAAAAAAAAAAAAAACCTTTTTCACATCCCCCAGCAAGCAGAACTAGACCTGAGAGGCAGCCTCCGATAAAAAAGATCCACACACTTATTTATCAACAGGTATTTCAAGATCTCCCTGAGGCTTAAAGTTTAAATTTCCAAGACTTTTATTACCAAACAAAGTGCTCATTCTTCTGATATAATAGCTGTTGGGAGGGGAAGGGAAAACTACCTTAACTGTATAAAAGAGTTCCATTATCTCCCTCTGGCAATGTACCATTTTGTTCTTTAGAGATTCTAAGGTTGATAAAATAGAAATCGGAAGTGGGAGAAGTCCAGTACAACAACGCTCCGCTACCTAGATGGTTCCTTTTATTTATTAACTCATTCCATTTTTTTTTATGCCGCCCTCTCCCAAGACTCAGAGTAGGGTACAAAGTCATAAAATAACCACAAAACGTTAACGATCAATCCCTAAACATAAAACAGCATAAAAATCCATAACTTCGGAAACGTATCGCTAAAGGTCACTGCAGGAAAATGGCTGGGTATTACATGCCAGTTTAAAAACAAATAGAATAATTTGATCTAGCAGGGCAAGGCATGCCAAGGGTTGGAGACTAGGGTGGAGATGGCCTGTCTCGTGGTCCATCTTGGTCTACCCTTCAAGCAGTTAAACAATACCCCAATTGTGGAACTATCAACTCAGACAACCAATCAAAACAGTAAAATACAGCCTAATCTCGGAACCACCAAGAATACTCCCACCAACACTTGTATATAAGCACTGATGATGTTACCTAGTTGGGTCATGAAACGTCTGTAAGAAAACTATCAAATTCAGAGAGCACCCAGGATCCCCCAGTCGTCCTCCCCCTCTCCCTTCTAGCACTGATGATGTTACCTAGTTGGGTAACGAAATGTCTTCAAGAAAACAATCAAGCTCAGAAAGCACCAAGGACCCCACAGTCATCCTCTTCCTCCTCGTCCTCGTCCACAAACCCCACTCCTTTCTACCACTGGTGATGTTACCTAGTCGGGTCATGAAACATCTGTAAGAAAACACCAAGTACAGAGAGCATCAAGAATCCCACAGTTCAACCTGAGCTACAAATATTCTCTTGACCTGGGAAGATCCTGGAAAAGATAATCAAAAACGAATCAACGAAAACCTAGAGGCAAACAAAGTCATTACTAAAAGCCAACATGGGTTTGTCAAAAATAGATGATGCCAGACAAATCTCATTGCATTCTTTGACCAAGTGACAAAATTAGTGGATCAGAGGAATGCTGTGGACATAATTTACTTGGACTTCAGTACGGCATTTGATAAAGTAGATCACAACCTACTACTTGATAAGATAGAAAAATGTGGGGTAGACAGCATCACCACCAGATGGATCCGTAGCTGGCTGACCGGCCGTACTCAGCGTGTGGTCCTCAGTGGAACTGCATCTCCATGGAGGGAAGTGTGTAGTTGGGTGCCCCAGGGCTCTGTTCTGGGCCCAGCGCTCTTCAACATCTTCATCAACGATCTGGACGAGGGGATAGATGGGGAACTCATCAAATTTGCAGACGACACCAAGCTGGCAGGAATAGCCAACACTCCAGAAGACAGGCTTAAGATACAGAAGGATCTGAACAGACTGGAATACTGGGCGCTATCTAACAAAGTGAAATTCAACGGTGAAAAAAGTAAAGTTTTACATTCAGGCAAGAAAAACCAAATGTACAGGTATAGTATAGGTGGTTGTTGTTGTTAATTGCAAAGTCGTTTCCGACCCATCGCGACTCCATGGACAACGTTCCTCCAGGTCTTCCTGTCCTCTACCAAGTATAGGGGGTACCTTGCTCAATAGTAGTAACTGTGAGAGGGATCTCGAAGTCCTAGTGGACAATCCCTTAAATAGGAGCCAGCCGTGTACTGCAGCTGCCAAAAATGCCAACATACTGCTTGCCTGCATTAACAGAGGGATAGAATCAAGATCACGCGAAGTGTTAATACCACTTTACAAGACTTTGGTAAGGTCACACTTGGGATATTGCATCCAGTTTTGGTCACCACAATGTAAAAAAGATGTTGAGACTCTAGAAAGGGTGCAGAGAAGAGCAACAAAGATGATTAGGGGACTGGAGGTTAAAACATATAAGGAAAGGTTGATGGAATTGGGCATGTCTAGTTTAACGAAGAGAAGGACGAGGGGCGACAGGATAGCCGTGTTCCAGTATCTCAGGGGCTGCCACAAAGAAGAGGGAGTCAAGCTATTCTCCAAAGCACCTGAAGGCAAGACAAGAAGCATCAGATGGAAGCTAATCAAGGAGAGAAGCAACCTAGAACTAAGGAGAAACTTCCTGACAATTAGAACAATTAACCAGTGGAACAACCTGTCTCCAGAAGCGGTGAATGCTCCAACACTGGAAGTTTTTAAGAAGAGACTGGACAGCCATTTGTCCGAAATGGTATAGGGTTCCTGCCTGAGCAGGGGGTTGGACTAGATGACCTACAAGGTCCCTTCCAACTTTATTATTGTTGTTGTTGTTGTTGTTGTTATTATTATTAGTTCCAAGCGTGCCACATCATGAAAATAAGTGTCCTATTTTTGCTTTGAACTTGTGCTGAACAATATCTTCCTATTACAGCCTCCTTTTTCCAGAATAGGCTAAGCATTTTTATTCCATTTTTTTAAAAAGTCACTGATATTGTTCCTTCGCTACAGAAGAGACTCCGAACACTGACATTAAGTCATCGGAGGAAAGAAGCATTCATGCAAGATGAGTGAGAAACCATATAGTTAAAATTATATTGTTTTAAATTACGTCCTTGTTTTATGTGTGTCTACTTTTTGTCCCTCTTTATGTAGCGTAAAATTGGAGGTATTACCCTGCTGCCATTTTGGCCAAACTCCTCCGGAAAGCAGCATGAATGCTCCCTCCAACAATCTTTTCCCCACCAAGGTGGAAATGTGAAAAGAGATATTTCTGTCTCAAGAGCTCACCCGAATTTATCATCATTAATGGAAGTTGTCTAGGTTAAAAAACATGCCAAAAGATGATCCAACCCATGGAATGTACATCCCACCTCTTGACCCAAGAGGTAAAACTCCAAACTTAAGAAGAAAAGTTTTAAATTAAACACAAATAAAGTTCAACTGTCAGGCACAGCAAACCAGGGGCCAGGAGAGAGTTCAAAAGCACTGCAAATTTATTCCATGCAACCTATACAAAAGAATCTGATTTACTAACACCCACAATTTCCAGAGGCAAGTCGTTCCACTGGTAAATTGTTCTCAGGAAGTTTCTCCTTAGTTCGAAGTTGCTTCTCTCCTTGATTAGTGTCCACCCTTTGCTTCTTGTCCTGCCTTCAGGCGCTTTGGAGAAGAGCTTGACTCCCTCTTCTTTGGGGCAACCCCTGAGATACTGGAACACTGCTCTCATATCACCCCTAGCCCTCTGTGTGTATATATGTGTGTGTGTGTGTGTGTGTTTGTAATAGAATAACAGAATAGCCAAGTTGGAAGAGACCTTGAAGGTCTTCTAGTCCAGCGGTTCTCAACCTGTGGGTCGCGACCCCATTTGGGGTCGAATGACCATTTCACAGGGGTCACCAAGCAACGCAATCCGCCATTTTTTTATTTATTTTTTGGTCGGCCATTTTTTTTCCTATTGCGATGTGGGCTGTCGCGCCGCGGATGCGCGATGCGCCCCGTCGCGCATGCGCGGTGCAGGCCCGCCATTTTTTTTTTGCGCGATGCGGGCCGGGGTTGCACCACACTTGCGCGGCGCGCGCCGGGCTCGAGCCCCGGAAAAGGCTGAGAACCGCTGTTCTAGTCCAACCCCCTGCTCAGGCAGGAGACCCTATACCATTTCAGACAAATGGCTGTCCAGTCTCTTCTTAAAAACTTCCAGTGTTGGAGCATTCACCGCTTCTGGAGGCAGGTGGTTCCACTGGTTAATTGTTCTAACTGTCAGGAAGTTTCTCCTTAGTTCTAGGTTGCTTCTCTCCTTGGTTAGTTTCCATCTGTTGCTTCTTGTCCTGCCTTCTGGTGCTTTGGAGAATAACTTGATTCCCTCTTCTTTGGGGCAGCCCCTGAGATAGTGGAACACTGCTATCCTGTCGCCCCTCGTCCTTCTCTTCGTTAAACTAGACATCCCCAATTCCAGCAGCCGTTCCTCATATGCTTTAGCCTCCAGTCCCCTAATCATCTTTGTTGCTCTTCTCTGCACTTTTTCTAGAGTCTCAACATCTTTTTTTACATCGTGGTGACCAAACCTAGATTCTGTATTCCAAGAGTGGCCTTACCAAGGCCTTGTAAACTGGTATTAATACTTCACGTGATCTCGATTCTATCTGCAATCATGTCACCCCCGGTCCCTCTGTTCACTAGACCAGACATACCCAATTCCTGCAACCATTCTTCGTATGTTCCAATGACAAATGCATAACAGCCGACCCTCACTTGCTAATGCTCAATGACCCTCTGGCCGTTTAAATATTCCCATTAGCCTTAAGAGATAAACCCACAGGAGTAGCTGAGCCAGTTCATCACCAGGCCTTCAGTCAGCATCCAAATGTTCATTTATTCACCCCCTAATCCCAATACCCACAACCCACTGACGGCCTAGATTAACACACACTCCGCTAAGAAATTACACAGCACCTTCAGGTTTGGCTTAGTAAGTCACGCAGACGCAGCCATCGCAACGTGTAGAATCCTGATTGATGGGTTAGTATGGTGAATGAAGCCAACCCCTTGAGGCCGATTTAACAACACACACCGCGAAGGACGCAAACACAGGCTTAGGAGGAAAGGTAGAGGCAGTCACTCAATCCTGCCCTCAAGTGTGACGTTCTCGTGGTTTAATTTTGAAAACGCGGGGCCAGGCTCCTTCCCTGGGGTGCAAGGCTGTACGCAATCCTCACGCAACACTGACGCAAGTCTTAAGCAGGAGCTTTTTCCCCCACCCCACTGCTCTGCAAGTCCTGCTAAGTGGCATCACGACAAGACAGTCTCCCCAAAACCCTCCCCAGATGCCCGGAACCGTCTGCTATCTTCACACCTGCTAAAATGTCCTTGAAAGTTTTCCAGAAACTTCCGTAGAACTGGAGAGGTTTCATTTCTCTAACCCACCCAGTCGAAAGCAACACCTCCCCCCCACCCTTACTCTAACGCAGCGGTTCTCAACCTTTTTCAGGCCGAGACTCCGACTTGCGCGGCGCATGCGCGGGGCGACCCCGACCTGCACTGCGCATGCGCGGCGCGCGCGACGGCTTGCATCGCGCATGCGTGGCGCGCACGGCGGCCCGAATCACGCATGCGCGGCGCAACAGCCAGCATCGCGCATGCGTGGCACGCGTGCGACAGCCCAAATCGCGCATGCGTGGCGCGACGGCCCGAATCGCACATGCGCGGTGCGACGGGCCCACATCGCGCATGCGTGGTGCTGCCCCCTGCACCGGCCAAGGGGAAAAGGGGAAAAAATGGTGGACTGCGGTGTTTGGCGACCCCCGTGAAATGGTCGTTCGACCCCAAATGGGGTCGCGACCCACAGGTTGAGAACCGCTGCTCTAACGGCAAGACGAAAACAGAGAGGCACATGGCTGCCAACTTTTCACCCTTGACAAGTAGCCGGTGGAACTCATTGGGGTTGAGCTGGTGCCAGCACAGGGAATTGCTGGGGAATACCCATTCCGTCTCGGAAGCCTTAATAAAGACTCCTTTGCACCCATGGGGTGTGCGTGAGTGGGACAGCACAGGATCTTTCAGAGTACTAACAATATTTACGAGGCGGCTACATTACAGCCTTCGGGACATCTTAGTCCTGAAATTGTTGCCCTGCAGGAAACAAAAATGTGAAGCTGCCAAGAGAAGATCTCTACATGGGGCAACCTTTGAAGAATGTCCGGAGACTGCAAGTAGTCCAGAATGCAGCCGCACGAGCCGTCTTCGGTCTCCCAAGACATGCTCATGTCACTCCAGCCCTCCGTGAGCTGCACTGGTCTCCGAACACAATTCAAAGTGTTGGTTATGACCTATAAAGCCCTTTATGGCAATGGGCCAGGATACTTGCGGGACCGTCTTCTGCCTCATGAATCCCAGCGACCGGTTAGGGCCCACAGGGTTGGCCTCCTACGGGTCCCGTCTGTTAGATAGTGCCGTCTGACAGGACCTAGGGTTAGGGCCTTCTCTGTTGCTGCCCCAGCCCTCTGGAATCAACTTCCCTCAGAGGTTCGTACTGCTCCTTCCCTCCTAGCTTTCCGTAAACTTTTAAAAACACATCTTTGCAGACAGGCCTGGAGCGTGTGAGCTGTGCTCTGCCCCTGGGCCTTTGATTGGGAGTGTATGTTGCATGAGTGAGTATAGTTTTTATAGTTTCATAGTTTTATATTGTACCATTTTTTAAGTGACCTATGTACTTTGTACTTATATTTCTGTTGTGAGCCGCCCTGAGTCTGGGGAGAAGGGCGGCATATAAGTCGAAATAAATGAAATGAAATGAAATGAAAGATCACTGCAGGGACGTGCAGTGTAAATTTGTTTCATAAATAAAGATACTGATAGAAGATCATAACTGTAGCGTCGGGATTGAACTGTGTGGGGTCCTGGGTGCTTTCTGAGCTTTGCTGCTTCCTGGCAGACGTTTCCAGCTGGCTTTTGTGACTAAGGTGGGACTAGAATTCCCCCTCTCCTGGTGACAAGCACAAACAGGAAAGTTCAACACATTGAAAGAGGAAATGAATCGATTGCAGAGGGCCACCTTAAGCGTTGGCAAATTGAGATGGACTGGAATCAGACCCTTGCATTCAGCAAAGTTTGCTGCCCAGGATGGGAGCCACCAGGATGAAATTGTGTTGTTTTCATACAAGTTGTCGGCGACTTATAACAGTTCGTTTAGTGACGGTTCAAAGTTACTGAAAAAAAAAAGGACTTATGGCCGTTTTTCACAGTTACGACCTTTGCAACGTCCCCATGATCATGTGATCAAAACTCGGACCCTTGGCAACTGACTCATATTTATGACGACTGCACTGGCCCCGGGGTCATGTGATCCCCTTTTGTGACCTTCTGACGAACAAAGTCAAGGGGGAAGCCAGGTCATAAAATGGGGCCAAACTCATTTAAGAACTGTTTTGCTAGCAACGGAAATTTTGGGTTCAATTGTGGTCATAAAGTGAGGACTACCTGTTATACGAATTCAATATTCTCACACTTTCAGCCAACTCTCAGTACACTTCGGATGGACAAAGACTTTGCTTTTTAACAAATAAAAATAAAAATAGTTTGGATAGAAAAAAGTGAGATCAGCTGCAGCCAGGGTGAAAGCTATCAACTGCCAAGTCCTCCACCCAGCCTCTTCGGACCGTCCACTGGACTGCCAGCTGGTTCAGCTCAACAGTGCGCCAGTGTTATTGGAGTCATGCAAAAGAAAACTGGACTTCAGAAATGTTGCATTTAAAAAGCTTGGAAGTGAAAGCCTGGAGGGAGGGAATAAAGGAGGGAAAGAGGGAGGGAGATGAGCGAGATGAGGGAAGGAGGGATAGGGAGGGAGGGGAAGGAAGGAAGGAGTTCAATTGTTATTGGAATTTTAAAGAGTTCGAAGGAAGGAAGGAAGGAAGGAAGGAAGGAAGGAAGGAAGGAAGGAAGGAAGGAAGGAAGGAAGGAAGGAAGGAAGGAAGGAAGGAAGGAAAGAGTTCAATTGTTATTGGAATTTTAAAGAGTTCAAAGGAAGGAAGGAAGAAAGGAAGGAAGGAAGGAAGGAAGGAAGGAAGGAAGGAAGGAAGGAAGGAAGGAAGGAAGGAAGGAAGGAAGGAAGGAAGGACCCACTGAAACGCTTGACCAATCCCATGGTCCGCCCTTTCTCACCAGATTCAAGCCCTCCACAACTTCTGCGAGAGTCGGGGTCGGCTGCAGAAAAAACATGGGGTACCATCTCCCCTAAGGCAAATCTGACGGAGGACAACTAAGCAAGAGAGCCGGGCGGGAGCAGGCCATACAGTGTTTTCCTAATGCGCGGAATTATTATTTTTGTGTGTGCTATTCTATCCTTTCTCCTTTTGACAAATCTCTCCGGCGCAGCAAAACAACATCCTGGGAACAGGTGGGCGGCCGTTTCAAGCTCCTATGAGCCCCCGCTGGCAGCCACCTCGGATTGCTTCTGAATGGCAGCACACGGAGAATGTGTGCCAAGCTATCAATCCAGGGCAATTAATTTCTCCCTGGTTGGCTTTTTTAATTCCACGCCGTCCATTCCCCACTCCCACCCCCGTTGTACGCACGCACACAGAAAGGATATCTTCCCTCTCTGTGACGATGAGTTCATTCTGATTCTCCAGTTGTCTGATCTTCTTCTCAAAGGCCTCCTGCTCGGCTTTCAGCCGCTCCTCCGTCACCTCTTTTTCCTCGCTCACTCTGGAAAAGATGAAAAGGGCACAGCGCACCCACAATCAGGCAAATACCGGGCACCAACAGAACACCATGGATTTTGATCAGGACTAGCCTGAAGCCCCCTCTACCTCCCACCTTTTCACGATTCCTGCTGCTTCTGCTTGTCATAAATAGAAGGGTCAAATCAAGGGGTTGGTTTGATTGTGTTGCTGCTGCCATTGGGGGAGGAGAGTGTGTGATTTTTATATTGTGGATATTTCATGTTACTTGTGAGTTGGAGGGTGGGTGGGGTGTCGTCGTGTAAATTTGTTTAATAAAGATACCGATAGAAGGTCGTAATTGTAAGCTCGGGGTTGAACTGTGTTGGGTACTTTCTGAGCTTTGCCGTTTCCTTGCAGAAGTTTCCAGTTGGATTTTGTGACTAAGGTGGGACTAGAATTCCCCCTCTCCTGGTGACTGGCCCACCCAACTGGCTTTCATGCCTAAGACAGGGCTAGAACTCAATCTCCTGATAACTGGCCGAAAATCACCCAGCTGGCTTTCAAGTCTAAGGCAGGACTCACAATCTTCTGGTGACTGGCCCAAAGTCAGTTGGCTTTTATGCCTAGAGTGGAACTAGAACTCACTGTCTCCTGGTGATTGACCCAAAGACACCCAGCTGGCTTTTGTGCCTAAGGCAGGACTAGAACTCAGAGTCTCCTGGTGATCGGCTGAAAGTGATTCAGTTGATTTTCATGCCTTTTCAAAGCGGGACTAGAATTCAGAGTCTCTTGGTGATCGGCTGAAAGTGACTCAGTTGATTTTCATGCCTTTCCAAGGCAGAACTAGAACTCCCAGTCTCCTGGAGATTGGCTGAAAGTGACCTAGCCGGCTACCCAAACTGGCACCTTCCATATTGAGAGCAAGCTACATGACGACTGCTGGAACTATAACTCCCAGAATTTCCAGGCACCAGGGATTCTGATTCTAAGACACCAAGATGGTACTGGAAGTGGAAAGTGCTTTAAGAATCTCCTCTGGCAAAGCTCGTGCTAGCATTTTTTGCTATTAGATATGTTTGCCGCCGGAAATTTTTTAATAAAAATAAAGGGGGGGGGATAAACGTAATTTTTTTTTTACCGCCACAGACCTTAGAGCAACATCTGAGGCCCAGTCCAAACAAGGCTGTTGGATGTCGAGGTCAAATTAGCTGTATTCACTCCCATCCCTAAACGTGGGAGAGGCTGGCCTTAGTAAGTTGTGTAAATCCAGCTACTGTGGCATGTAAATAGTGGTGTTTTATGCTATTCAGCAATGCATGAGTGAGAGAGAGAGTTTGGTCTAGTAGTTACGGCATCGGGCCAAAAATCTGGAAGATGGTAAATTCTAGTCAGTGATGGAATATCTACAACTTCTGCAGGCAAACCGTTCCATTGATTAATTGTTCTGTCAGGAAATTTTGCCTCAGTTCTAGATTGGATCGCTCTTTGATTAATTTCGATCCATTGTTTCTTTTCTTGCATTCTGGTGCTTTGGAGACACAGGTTGACCCCCGTCTTCTCTGTGGCAACCTCTGAAATATTGGAAGATTGCTATCATGCCACCGTGGTCCTTCTTTTCATTAAACTAGACCTACCCAATTCCAGCAACTGTTCCTTATATGTTTTAGCCTCCATTCCCTTCATCATCTTTGTTGCTCTTCTCTGCACTCTTTCCAGAGTCTCGACATCCTTTTTATATCGTGGTGACCAAAACTGGATGCAGTATTCCAGGTGTGGCCTTACCAACGCGTTGTAAAGTGATATTAACCCTTTACGTGCGCTTGATTCTATCCCTCTGTTGATGCAGGTTAGCACTGATGGTGAGTTCTAGTCTCGCCTTAGGCAGGAAATCCAGCTTGTGATTCTCAGGCCAACCACCAGGAGATCGTGAATTCTAGTCCCACCTTAAGCATGAAAGCTGGCTGGGTGACTTTGGGCCAACCACCGAGAGACTGCGAGTTCTAATCCCGCCTTAGGCATGAAAGCTGGTTGCACCAATCAATCTCTTTCAGCACAACTCACCTGCCAGGGATGTTATTGTTGTGAGGAAAATAAAAGGAAGGACTGTTAAGGTAGAGTCGCCACTTTGAGTTGTTTATTAAAAATAAGAAAGGCGGGATAGAAATGAAGTAAGCAAATAAGTTTGCAGCAGGGGAGACCTTGAGTCAGCTTTCTGTGATCTTTTGGAGACAATGAAGTAACATACGTTGAGTAAAGAGACATTCTTCCACTTCACAAAACAACAAGCGGGAAGGAAAGTCTCAGCCTTCCACATTCTCACACCCAGTTTATCCTCACCTTGCAAGCTCCTTAATTAAGTTTGCGATGCGTCTTTTGTCTTCCGGGCATAAATCCTTTAAAGAAGCACTTTTCGGTTCTCCCTTGTCGGGCCCCTAAAATTTAAAAATCAACATTTACAAAAAGAACTTATTAACGTGGAAAAGAATTGACAATACATGCATTTCAAGCACGAACGGCTGCAGATTCGGCTGCAGATTCAGCCATAGTTGAACGGACAAGTGAAAAAAAAAAAAGACACATTTTTACAAACTACGGGGATAAACTTCCCAAATGTTGCTCTGGAAGAGTCA
This sequence comes from Bothrops alternatus, assembly GCA_034064705.1. Taxonomy (NCBI): domain Eukaryota; kingdom Metazoa; phylum Chordata; class Lepidosauria; order Squamata; family Viperidae; genus Bothrops; species Bothrops alternatus. Next base: position 72,895 of record JARGCV010000114.1, read on the forward strand.
CTGTTGGCATTTGCTTCTACAAATAAGCTTCATCAAGGATTGGAAGGAAAAGGAGAAGGACTGTGATGTTTGCAGGGGCCTCAGAAATGGGGCTTTGGGGGTGCAATGCTATTTTTAACCTTTGGGAATTTATCATCTGTGGCTAATACGTTTTTTGTTGGGTTTTTTTTGCCAGAAGCAGCAATTGCTTCTGAAGATCTCAGGTATTACAAGGCTTTTTGAAATGCAAATTACAACTGGGGGGAAAAAAGGGTAAAAGTACATTTTGGATATGTAAAGAAAAAAAAATGAACGATTCAAACTCCCCAAATGACTTCCAAACAAGCTCTTATATACAGCGTTTGATTGCAGGGCGAAAACCTGGGCAATTGACAAATGAAGTTTCATCCCGTAATTCAAGCTGCAAATTCCAAAACATACTAAACGTCATTGCAACGTCCCATTCTGCTCCTGGGATGAGCCTTTAGGCCTCACACTGCTCACCAAATTGCTAGAGCATCAAAAAGCCAGAGTACCTGTAGATATCTAATACTACATATATTAAGAGCAGCAAGAATTGTATTTGCCCAACATTGGAAAAATGAAAACTTACCAACTGAAGAAGTACTAATTAAGAAAATTCTAGAGTGTGCAGAAATGGACAGACTGACTTTAGAGATTAAAGAGAGAGAAGACTCAGTGTACTTTAGAACATGGGATAATTTCTATCAATGGCTAGAAAAACGAGTCAGAGAGAAAGAAATGTGATATGTAAGTTTGAATATATATTAGCAAGACGAAGGCTACTGAGTGATTAATTAACATATTGTTTATGACAATTAACTATATCTATTATTGTTAGTTAAACACATGAATCCAGACATTATGCTGTTTGCTAAATATTGAAAAAGTTACTTGGAAAAACCTTAACCCAAATCCCAACCCTAATCCCGACCCCACCCTATCCCTAACCCTATAAAAACCTTACACACCTCAACAGCCTACACCCCAAAATACAGTTCACCATGGAAACAGAAGCTAATAACCAACTTCCCTTCCTGGATGTCTTAGTCTACAAGAAATCCAATGGCTCCCTAGGACACACCATCTACCAGAAGAAAACACACACAAACCGCTATCTGCACGCACGCTCACACCACCACCCAGCACAGATCAACTCCGTAGCCAAGACACTCATCTCCAGAACCAAATGCCTAGCTGACGAACAACACCTAAAAACCGAACTACACACTCTCACTAATGTACTAACATCCAATGGATTCCCAAGAAATAAGATTTCCAACTTAATCCAAAAAGAAACTCCCACCAAAATCCATGACAGAGAACAAGAAAACGGCAAAGCCCTCCTCCCATACATAAAAGGCACCACAGACAAAATCAGCAAAGTCCTGCACAAATATAATATCAAAACAGCATTCTGCACAAACAGAAAAATATCCACCGTCCTAAGAAACCCCAAAGACAAAATTGAGTTAGAAAATCAAGGAGTATATGAAATCCCATGTACTGCTTGCCCCACTACATACATTGGACAAACCAACAGGAGGATAAATGCACGCATTGAAGAACACAAAAACTCAATCAAAAGAGAGGAACCAACTTCTTCCCTGGTCCAACACCTTAAAGCCACAGGACATGAAATTGATTTCAAAAAGACCAGAACAATTGCCAAAACTGAACATTTTAATAACAGAATAATCAGAGAAGCCATCGAGATAGAAAAACGCCCCCACAGCATGAACAAACGAGATGATACCTCCCGCCTACCAGCCATTTGGAAACCCGCCCTTATTGAAAAACGTATTCCTAACTCTAAGATTGACACCAGAAACACACAGGATGCCACCTCCACACAGCCACGCAAAAAGCAAACCCAAACCCACACCAATGATGAGGCAAGACCACAGACCAGGAGCCAGACCAGAGCTGCAACATTAGCCACTTTGAACCTCTCCAGCACAACAAAGCCCCCACCCAAACAGAACACTCCCCCAGCCAATCAGAACACAGCCAACCCCCCAGCCAATCAGAGCACAGCCAAGCCCCTAACCAATCAGAACATAGCCAAGCTCCCAGCCAATCAGTTCAAACCCCCACTGGCAGTTAAAAGGAAAAAAACAGCTTAGACCACACATTGCTCCTAGTAGCAGAAGCCAAAAGCACCAGCCTGACGATGATGAATGAGATTTCATCGAAACGTTGCCAAGACACTTCAAATTCTACGTGGGAGAAAACCCGAAGAACCAAAGACCTGCATACAGACACCCGCGAAAACCTCAGAAAACAAATATATATATATATATATATATATATATATATATATATATATATATATATATATATATATATATATATATATATATATATATATATATATATATATATATATATATATATATATATATATATATATATATATATATATATATATATATATATATATGTTTAAAATTGTTGACAAAGAAATAAGGGATTTCTGATATAGCTATTTCGAGTTTCTTAACTCTCTTCAGTCAGAACTCACCCTTCGAATCCCGGAAGGGTGAGTTCTGACTGAAGAGAGTTAAGAAACTCGAAATAGCTATATCAGAAATCCCTTATTTCTTTGTCAACAATTTTAAACAACATATATATATTTGTGCTTGTAGGATGGCTCTGGGTTGAGCTGAAACAAGCAAAAGGAAAGAATGATTCCTTCCTTATATTAATATACATATATGTAGGTCTCTGGTAATTCGGGTTTTCTCCCGCATAAAATTTGAAGTGTCTTGGCGACGTTTCGACGAAGTCCCATTCATCATCTTCAGGCTGGTGCTTTCGGCTTCGTGCTTCTAGGAGCAAAAAGCACCAGCCTGAAGATGACGAATGGGACTTCGTCGAAACGTCGCCAAGACACTTCAAATATATATAAGCCAGAATACCAATGATGTCATCGTCCCTTTTTCTTTCTAATTTTTACTCAAAAGATTTGCGCTCTTACACCACCAGAGGGCGTTGCGCTGCCCAGCAAATTTCTGCTTACTCCACCAACTTATAAGACTTCAACAGTTCTTAGTAACCAGATAGGTGTTTTGGAATGCAGCTAGTCCTCGACTTACAAACTGAGCCTGACATTTTCACGGGTAAACAAGGCAGTCGTGAAATGAGTCATGCCCCATTTTATGACACCCCTCCCCCTCTCCGCCAGTTCTTAAGTGGATTACCTGCTCTTTCTAAAAACTTGGCCGGTGTCAGGATCTCCATCCACCGGCGCCTTGCTGGCATCCTGCCCTCAAAGGGGAAGGGGAGGGGAAAGGCCTTTGGGGCAAACTACACTTGTGTATCTCATGGTGGGAAATAGGGAGGGGGGAGCTGACACGTGAAGAAAAGACAGGAGCATTTTGTACGCCAAGCATCTTTCAGGTTGCTTGCCCTGGCTGGGAAATTCCAGCAGCCTAAACAACCCAGAGTTTCCCACAACACTGCGGCAATCCTGGATTGGGTGGCAACAGACCGGACATTAGGGGGTGGGGGTGGGTGGGATGTGGAAACGGTGGGCTTGGGTCTTTGTATCGCTGAGCGGGAACTTCAGTTTCCTCCTGGCCTTCCTGCCAGCGACGACATCTTTAGTAAAAGTCCTTTTCACTCCATCAGTTGGAGCTGAGGACCAGCTTCCTTAAACGCTTGTTCTGGGGCAGGTCTGACAGCTGGAGTATAAAGATTTTTGGGGTTTTTTTAAATTTTGAGGGGAGGTCCTGCTTTTCATGGTTTCATATATCCATAGGGGCTTGATAGTCATCCTGAGTTCTATTGCACAAGAGGGGTGGCCATATGAATCTTATAAATCAACAAACTAAAATGCTAAAATGCCTAAAATGCTGTGGGCGTTTTTCTTATCTGGCAAGTCCTGCTGTAAGTAGCAGAATAACAGTTGGAACTCCCTGCTCAAGCAAGAGACCCTGTGCCATTTCAAAAGGAGTTATCCAATCTTTTCTTGAAGGGGACCCTTCTTCTTTGTGGCAGCCCCTCAAATATTGGAACTCTGCTATCATGTCCCCCCTCGTTCTTCTCTTCAATAAACTAGACATACCCAGTTTCTGCAACCATTCCTTATAGGTTTTAGCCTCCAGTCCCCTAATCATCTTTGGTGCTCTTCTCTGTACTCTTTCTAGAGTCTTTACATCGTGGTGACCAAAACTGGATGCACTATTCCAAGTGTGGCCTTACCAAGGCATTGTAAAGTGGTATTAATACTTCACGTCATCTTGATTAGAATAGAATAGAATAGAATAGAATAGAATAGAATAGAATAGAATAGAATAGAATAGAATAGAATAGAATAGAATAGAATAGAATAGAATAGAATAGAATAGAATAGAATAGAATAGATACTGAAATATAGAATAGAATAGATACTGAAATATAGAATAGAATAGATATTGGAATATAGAATATATATTGGAATATAGAACAGAACAGAACAGTGACTTTTTATTATTATTATTTTGGATTTAATAATAATAATAATAGTAAAGTTGGAAGGGAACTTGGAGGTCATCTAGTCCAACCCCCTGCTCAGGCAGGAAACCCTATACCATTTCAGACAAATGGCTGTCCAGTCTCTTCTTAAAAACTTCCACTTGGAGCATTCACCGCTTCTGGAGGCACGTTGTTCCACTGGTTAATTGTTTTAACTGTCAGGAAGTTTCTCCTTAGTTCTAGGTTGCTTCTCTCCTTGATCAGTTTCCATCCGTTGCTTCTTGTCCAGTCTTTCAGGTGCTTTGGGGTATAGCTTGACTCCCTCTTCTTTGGGGCAGCCCCTGAGATAGTGGAACACTGCTATCATGCCTTCCCTGGTCCTTCTCTTCATTAAACTAGACATACCCAATTCCTGCAACCGTTCCTTATAGGTTTTAGCCTCCAGTCCCCTAATCATCTTTGTTGCTCTTCTCTGCCCTCTTTCTAGAGTCTCAACATCTTTTTTCAGATCGTGGTGACCAAAACTGGATGCAGGATTCCCAGTGTGGGCTTACCAAGGCCTTGTAAAGTGGTATTAACCCTTCATGTGATCCTCGTGTGCCTGGCTGAGGAATTCTGGCAGTTGAAGTCCACAAGTCATAAAAGGGTCAAGTTTGAAGTCCCCTGGGTTAGATAACACTCAGAAACGGCATCTTTCTGGTTTGTTACTATTTCTTTCAAAGACTTCAAAAAGTACAAACGTTAATATTTCAAGCCGACTTTGGAATAGATACCAGCGATCAACTTGCACGCAAGGAAGATTCGGGCCACCCCAGGACGACGGATCATTTCATTCCCTTTGATTTTTTTTTTTTTAAATTTACAACAGCCTTTTCACTCAAACTGCTTCAAGTCAAGAGCTCTGGAGTTGTTTTTTTACCTGCTAAAATTCTCTGTATTTTTTTTTCTTTTTTTCAAAAGACAAGCCGGTGTCAAAGGCTCGGGGTTCACCGTCTGGGGTGCACGTGCCGTGACACCGCGCTCCTCGGTTAACAGAAGACACCTGCAGCTCCCTTTTGCCCTTGTGAGTCCAAGAAGTTCAACGCACAATTGCCACAGGTGAACGATCACAATCAGGGTTTCTGCTTTGGCGATTTGAGTTTCGGGTGCACTTAAGCCAAGCAGATACTTCTCAAACACCCGATAAACCTGCAATTAGAGCTCAGGAACTGTTGGGTTCCTAACGCAACACTCGGCACACCTGAGCGCAGAAAACACGGTCTGCAGGAGAGGATAAGCACCTTCCCCTGCTGAGATTCACCTGGCCCCCAGGCCTCTTGGCATTTTGCAAATCCCTGAAGCCTGGATGTTCCCCGGAGGTTGGCTGAGCCTGTTGATGGGATTTTTCTCAGCAGGGTTTAAGTTTGCATGAATGGGCACACTGGCTGAGAAATTCTGGGAGTTGAAGTGCACAAGTCATAAAAGGGCCAAGTCCGAAGACCCCTGGTATAGGGTCTCCTGCTTGAGCACGGGGCTAGACTAGAAGATCTCCCAGGTCCCTTCCAGCACTATTCTGATTGATTAATTGTAGCCCGTTGGTCACCAGATATCCAGGAACTCCAACCCCTAGCATGGTCCTTGTTGACCCAAGTGATGACCAACCCGGCATTAGTTTTTGCAAATAACGTTCCACCATATTTTTTATGGGAGAGACACTCTTTGTCTGACTCCTCTGATGAGATCTGTTCCGTATGGTGGAACCGCTGGCCTAGCTCTCATCTTCATCACAGCAAACAAGCCCCATGACCACATTAAGGGAGTGCCTCACTGAGGGAATCTCTCATTATTATATTTTTAACTCCTGTTGTTATTTACATGCTTTATTATAACTTATTACTGCAACTTACATGACCCTTCACTACAAATTCATGATGCTGGATGGGTAACAACAGTAAAAAAAAACACCTCATAAAAAGACAACTATGAAAAAAAGCACACAAGTAATCAATAGAAGTAAAAAACAAAAAAAACCAAAAACACAGAGAGAACCAGTAACAAGTCAACGTGCCCACCGCTGCAAAGGCTCTGCCACATTACTGGATGCTACGCATGGTTGACAAATCTGCATCTGAAAGGCCTTGCAAAAAGCCTGTAACAGGATCACAGAGGTGGAAGGGACCTTGAAGGTCCTCTAGTCCAACCCTCCCTCCCCCTCAAAAAAGAGACTCTATGCCAGGGGTGGGCAGCCTTGGCTCTTTTATGACTCGTGGACTTCAACTCCCAGAATTCCTGAGCCAGCTTGGAAGCCTCTCCCTTTCCTCTCAGCGTGGCTGGCTCAGGAATTCTGGGAGTTGAAGTCCATGAGTCATAAAAGAGCCAAGGCTGCCTACCCCTGGCCTAGGCCTACCAGTTTCTGATTATCTACTCCTATCAGGCTTAATAGACTAGGCCAGGGGTAGGCAACCTTGGCTCTTTTATGACTCGTGGACTTCAACTCCCAGAATGCCTGAGCCAGCATGGCTCAGCTTGGAAACCTCTCCCTTTCCCCTCAGCGTGGCTGGCTCAGGAATTCTGGGAGTTGAAGTCCATGAGTCATAAAAGAGCCAAGGTTGCCCACCCCTGCTCTATCCCATTTCAGACAAATGGCTGTCTGGTCTCTTCTTAAAAGTGATGGGTCCCTCACAGCTTCTGGAGGCAAGCCGTTCCAGTGGTTGATTGTTCTGTTAGGAAATTTCTCCTTAGATCTAAGTTGGTTCTCTCCTTGATTAGTTTCCATCCATTGTTTCTTGTCCTGCCTTCAGGTGCTTTTTGGCTGACCCCCCTCTTCTTTGTGGCAACCCCTGAGATATTGGAACACTGCTATCACATCACTCCTAGTCCTTATTTTCATTAAACTAGACATGTACAATTCCTGCAACCGTTCTTCGTATGTTTTCGCCTCCAATCCTCTGATCAACTTTGTTGCTCTTCTCTGTACCCTTTCCAGAGTCTCAACATCTTTTTGATATCGTGACGACCAAAATGGGATGCAATATTGCAAGTGTGGTCTTACCAAGGCATAATAAAGGGGTACAAACCCCTATAGGATCGGGGTCAATCTAATAGCTGGGGGAATGGTCTTCCAAAAGGGGGACCCTCTTCCTGCCCCCACTCCAATGGCCCTCCATTCACAGATAGGACTCGAAGCATGCTTGTCCTGGCAAATCTAAAGGCCATAAAGGTTTGTGTGTATAATAGAATACCAGAGATGGAAGGCACCTTTGAGGTCTTCTAGTCCAACCCCCTGCTAAGCAGGAAACCCCTATCCCATTTCAGACATCTCTTCTTAAAAACCTCCAGGGATGGAGCACCCACCACATCTGGAGGCAAGTCGTTCAGAATTGGAGACGGCTGGTCCTTCAGATAGGCCACCCGACTCCCGCTAATGTTGAGTGGCTAGCTGCACAAGCCCACCACGTGGGTAAACGTGAGCTGCGGGGTCCTGCTGCTGCTGCTGCTCTACCAGGAAAAGCCCAACCCACCTGCTGCCCAGCTTCTTCTCCAATCCTTTTCAGGACCTCCATTGGGGCAGGATTCGAATCCACAGCTGCTCTGGCCTTCGCTGCTGTCTTCTGCCCTTTCCGCAGTTGCCTGGGTCTCAAATTCCTCTCGTCAGAAACTCCTGCAGATTGAACGAAGAAGACCAGGAAGTTTTCCAGTTGTTCTTACGAGGCATCTCCCCCAACTTTTCCAGTGAAAAGGAGGAACTACAAAAACAATAAAATATTCACCGGAAATCTCATCTATCTATCTATCTATCTATCTATCTATCTATCTATCTATCTATCTATCTATCTATCTATCTATCTATCAATCATCTATCTATCGATAAAGATATATCTGTATATCTATATATTTATATCTATCATCTATCGATATATATCTGTATATCTATATTTATATTTATCTATCTATCATCTATCTATCGATAAAGATATATCTGTATATCTATATATTTATATCTATCTATCTATCTATCATCTATCTATCGATAGATATATCTGTATATCTATATATTTATATTTATCTATCTATCATCTCTATCGATAAAGATATATCTGTATATCTATATATTTATATCTATCTATCTATCTATCATCTATCGATCGATAAAGATATATCTGTATATCTATATATCTATATCTATCTATCTATCTATCATCTATCTATCGATAAAGATATATCTGTATATCTATATATTTATATCTATCTATCTATCATCTATCGATAGATATATCTGTATATCTATATATTTATATTTATCTATCTATCATCTCTATCAATAAAGATATACCTGTATATCTATATATTTATATCTATCTATCTATCATCTATCGATAAAGATATATCTGTATATCTATATATTTATATCTATCTATCATCTATCGATAAAGATATATCTGTATATCTATATATTTATATCTATCTATCTATCTATCTATCATCTATCTATCTATCTATCTATCATTCATCTATCGATAAAGATATATCTGTATATCTATATATTTATATCTATCTATCATCTATCTATCGATAAAGATATATCTGTATATCTATCTATCTATATCTATCTATCTATCTATCTATCTATCTATCTATCTATCCCTTTATTTCATTCTTTTTCTGTTTCTGTTTTTCCTACTTCTCTTCTTCCTGTTTCTCTTTCCCTCTTTTGCTTTCCCTGCTTCTGTCTCTCATTGTTTCTCTCTCTCATTTTCCATTTCTCTTTTTCCTACTTCTGTCATTTTCCATTTTTCTTTTTTTGCTTTCACTGCTTCTCTCTATTTCCTTTTTTGTTCTTTCTCATTTTCCATTTGTTTTTCCTATTTCTCTCTATTTTCCATTTTTCTTTCTCTTTTGCTTTCCGTTTCTCATTTCCTGCTTTACTCTCTTTTTCCGTTTCTGTTTTTCCTACTTCTTTTTGTTTTACTTTCTCTCTTTTGCTTTCTCTGCTTTTCTCTCACTTCCTGTTTCTCTTTTTCCATTTGTTTTTCCTACTTCTCTCATTTTCCCTTTTTTCTTTTTTGTTTTCCCTGCTTCTCTCTCATTTCATGTTTCACTGTTTTTCCTACTTCTCTCCCTCATTTTCCCTTCTTTCTCTCGCTTTCCCCGCCCCTCTCTCTCTCTCTCTCCCTCCTCCCTCCCTCGCTCTCTCTCTTTCTCACTCACACACACAACCACACAAACCAATCTGTCACACATTTAGGTTTTTCAAGAGGTCTGACACCTCTCTTCAGGATTCCCATAAAGGCAACACTGTAAAATTTGTTAAAGATTTATTGGCTTTTGATTGTTAACGCACCTGGCGCTTTTCAATACTTCTCTTTATAAAGGTAAATTCGATTAATTTATGGCCCAAGCTCACATAATTTTTAATTACTCACCTTGGAGTTGTTTAATCAACGTCACAATGTTATGTGCTAATGCTGGGTTTAGCTACCGGTACTACCTTTCCTTCCGCTACTTTTAAAATTGGAAATCGTCTGGAATCTTTCCAAGCAAGCCACATACCAGGAGAAGGGAGGGATGGGATGGGGTGAGGTGGGATCAGATGGACTGGAATTGACTGGGATGGACAGGACAGGGATGGGATGGATGAACTGGGATGGACAGGATAGGGATGGATGAACTGGAATTGACTGGGATGGACAGGACAGGGATGGGATGGATGAACTGGGATGGACAGGACAGGGATGGGATGAACTGGGATGGACAGGGATGGGATGGGACAGATGGACTGGAATTGACTGGGATGGACAGGACAGGGATGGGATGGGATGAAATGGGATGGGATGGGACGGATGAACTGGAATTCACTGGGATGGACAGGACAGGGATGGGATGAACTGGGATGGACAGGGATGGGATGAACTGGGATGGACAGGGATGGGATGGGACAGATGAACTGGAATTGACTGGGATGGACAGGACAGGGATGGGATGAACTGGGATGGACAGGGATGGGATGGGACAGATGAACTGGAATTGACTGGGATGGACAGGACAGGGATGGGATGAACTGGGATGAACTGGGATGGGATGGGACGGATGAACTGGAATTGACTGGGATGGACAGGACAGGGATGGGATGGGACGGATGAACTGGAATTGACTGGGATGGACAGGACAGGGGTGGGATGGGAACGGGACTGGCAGGACAGGAGACAAGAAAGATGGAGGGAGAGGGAGAAGGGAGGAGAAAAGAAAGAGAGGAGGGAAGGCAGGGGAGGAAAGATCTGAAGGGCCCGAGGGGTGGGAAGCAGAGCACAGGATGGCTCAAGGGGTGCAGGAGGACTTGGGGGTCCAGGGCAGGCAGGCAGGCCTGGGCCTATGTTAGGCCTCCCAGGACTTCCCCCACCCCTGAGGCATTCCATGCTCCACTTAACGACCACATCAGGGACCACAGGGGATGGTAAGTGAAGCACTCTTAACAACTGTCACCACGTGCAACCAAAATGGGAATGCCCCTTGTGGTCCTAAGTCAAGAACTAAACAGTGAGTGCTTGCAATCTGCACACCAATTGGATCTGGACCAGATTCCCAGCCCATCCCTGTCCAAACCTGTGCAGTAGCCATTCACACAACATACCTGGGACATACACGGGTTGCCGGTCTTCATCGGAAACTGTGCTATCATTCAAGGAAAGCAGGGACAACCTTTGTTCTATTCCACCGTTTTAGAACCTGCAGGTTTAAAATGCAGGTCAGGGAAAGCTTCCTTCCACCCTACGGTCAACCAACCCTAAGCAGACTGAAGCAGACGTTCCTTGCTGTGGACTCTTTCAAAGAGCCAAACCTGAATTGAACCGTTGTCTTTAAACCGTTGTCTGTTATTACAGGCTGGGGCGCTTTGCTTCCCTCTCTGAGCTCTGATTATAAAAAGGGACTTTGTGAGGCTTTCCAGTGAGGGAAGCTTTTTGAAACTCTATGAATAGTGAAGAGGGTCAATCTCTTCTAGGTCTGGGGTTTTTGACTATTCAGGAAGGAAATCTGGGGAGGAGGACCACGGAGAGGCCCAACGCTAGATTCTCTACTTCAGAAAAAGACAAACATGTATAGAAAAGAATATCTGCAGTTCAGGGTTGAACTGTGGGGTCCTTGGTGCTCTCTGAACTTGGGTGTTTCCTTAGAGACGTTTCATGACCAAACTAGGTAACATCATCCGTGCCAGAAGGGAAGAGGAAACCCCAGGGTCAGTGAGAGCGTTCTTTCCAATGGCAATGTGCCGCTCAGACAAATCAGCCATCGACAGGCACATAGAGAGAAGAGACGCCTGCATAACATTCAAAACAGGCAATCAAAAATACTGGAATGTGCAGAAATGGATAGGTCAGGGGTAGGCATCCTTGGCTCTTTTATGACTGGTGGACTTCAACTCCCAGAATTCCTGAGCCAGCCATGCTGAGGGGAAAGGGAGAGGTTTCCAAGCTGAGCCAGGCTGGCTCGGGAATTCTGGGAGTTGAAGTCCACGAGTCATAAAAGAGCCAAGGTTGCCTACCCCTGGGATAGGTTAACGTTGAAAATTTAAAAAAAAAGAAGAAACGGAATATTATGTGACATAGGGTTTATTTTACCAATGGTTGGTTGACAAAAAACAGAGGTTAGAAAGTTGGAAATATGAGAATATGTGGATCATGTAAACAAGACTTATAATGGATTAGCAAATAATTTGATCGTTATATCACTAATGTTAATGTGGGCAATACTATTTTTAATATTTTGATTGCTATTTCTTAGTATATGATTGTATCTTGATGAGATTATCATGGATATGACAATTATTATACCTTAATACTTGCATACCTAGACAACCCACTGTTCAATATAGAAATGGAGTTTTTTTATTTATTTATTTTTATTATTAAAAAATTATTTTATTAAAACCATCAACATTAAACATCATATTAAAAAGCAATCATCATATATCCTGCAATACAGTTCTAAGGATCAGTTTTTGTGAACGTCTGGTTTAGTAAACATTCCTCACTCCTCACATCAAGCTTTATGATCCCTAACAAAAGATCCTGAGGTAGAAATTCAGTATCCTGAGGTAGAAATTCAGTACGCTTTTCCAATATTAAAGCAATCAACATTAAATCTGGGCTCATATTAATAAGCTGTCCTCATAAGACCTGAAAATACAGCTCTTGTATATGGTCTATCTACATTCATACAATCAGCTTTGAACATAAAATCATAGTATGCATCAATCATCATAGCACCTGGTATACATCACTAAGTGTTAATCTTTATAAACGTCTGGTTTGGTAAGCATTTTTCACTCCTCACATCAAGCCTCAACTATACGCCTGTTACAATTTATTTGATTGGTGTTTCTCTTTTCTATAGTCTATCCACAGTTTCTAGTCTATAACATATTATTCATCTCAGTATTAGTGCAATCGTTTATGATCCTTAACCAAAAATCCTGAGGTAAAAGTTTAATAACCTGAGGTAAATCTTGGATATGGTTTATCTACTATATCTGGTCTATCACATATTGTTCATTCACGCTTCTGAATTAACTTCGTCTCAGTAATAGTGCAATCTTTTATACTCCCTAACCAAAGATCCTGAGGTAGAAGTTTCATAACCTGAGATAGAAATTCAATCCGCTTTATCAATATTAATGCAAACAACATTAAGCATATCATATTAAGAGGCTTTCGTCATACAACATAGGCATACAACATTAGGTGTTAGTCTTTGTAAACATTTGATTTGGTAAACATTCTTTGCTCTTCACGTTGAGCCTCAACTAAACGCCAGGTGCATTTTGTTTGATTGGTGTTTCTCTTGTATATAGTCTATCCACTGTTTCCAGTCTGCCAAATATTGTTCATTTGAGCGATCTTTCAGGTATGCCGATATTTTCACCATTTCCGCCAGATTTGTTACTTTCACAGTCCATTCTTCCATAGGCGGTATTTCTGGATTCTTCCAGTATTGTCCCACCAACAATCTGGCTGCTGTGATCAAGTTCAGAAATAAGCTCGTCTCTGAGGTAGTGTAGTCCTTTGTTATCCCTAACAAAAAAACCTGAGGTAGAAATTCAATACGCTTTTTGAAAATGGTTTGGAGTGTCCACCATATCTTCCTCCAGAAGGCTTTGATTTTTCTGCATGTCCACCATACATGAAAGTAGGTAGCCTCCCCGTCACCACACCTCCAGCATTTGGGCTGGGAGTCTGGATAGATGAGTGATAGTTTTTTCGGGTCGAGGTGCCACCTATAGAACATCTTGTAGAAGTTTTCCCTTAAGTGTTGCGATTTCGTAAATTCCACATTTCTCACCCAGATTTTCTCCCACGTGTCCATGGTGATAGAATGCCCAAAGTCTTGTTCCCACTTTATCATACAGTTCTTGACTAGCTCGGTTTCAGAGTCCATTTCTATCAGAATGCTGTACACTCGTTTGATGTGCATGGTCCCCTGTTCTCTAATCTGTTTAATTAGATCCTCGTCAGTCTGGGATAAGCCCTTCTTCTTGTCTTTATGCCACCTTGATTGCAGTTGTAGATATGATAGCCAGGTACCTCCTATTCCTTCGTCTGCTAGCGTTGTTTGGGGTTTCAAGGAGAACCCATTTTCTTCTTCCAGTACAAGTTTACTGTAGGGCACCACTTCTTGCCCTTGGGATATGTTTACATCTCCTATTGCGTGTCCGGGGATCGTCCAGATGGGAATCTTGTCGTGTAGGAGGTGTTTATATTTCTTCCAGACCCATAACAATGGGATTCGTAGTGGGTTCTCCTTGAAGTTCCTGTCTGCCTTTTTGTCGTATACTAAGTATGCGTGCCAGCCGAATAGTAGACCATGCCCTTCAATATTCAGTATTCTATCATTCGTCATATTGATCCAGTCACTCAACGCCGCCAACGTCACTGCATAGTAGTATAGCTTTAGATTCGGCATTTTTAGTCCCCCTCTCTTCCTCGTGTCCTGGATGATTTTTAGTTTCACCCTCGGTCTCTTATCGTCCCAAATAAATCTGTTGATGCCCTTCTGCCAACTGTCCAAGTCCACATCCTTTTTTAGTATAGGTAGCATTTGAAAGAGGAATAGAAATCTTGGCAAGACGTTCATCTTTACTGCTGCTATCCTGCCCAGCAAGGATAGTCGTAGTGTTTTCCACCTTTCCAGATCTGCTTGTATCTTGCTCCACAGCACCTCGTAGTTATTTTTGTATAATTTCGCATTCGTTGTTTCTATCTCCACTCCCAGGTATTTAACTTTCTTAACTATTTCACAACCCGTTATTCTTTCCAAGTCCTGTTTTGCTTTGTTGTCTAGATTTTTAACTAGCATCTTCGTTTTTGATATGTTAACTTTAAAACCTGATACCTTGCCATAGTCTTTCATTATCTCCATCAAACTCCTTGTTGATTGTACTGGTTGTGATACTGTCACCAGTAGGTCATCTGCAAAGGCACACAGTCTGTAGGCTTGTGTTCCAATCTGTATGCCCTTTATGTCCTCTGCTGCTCTTATCTTGTTCAGCAGAATCTCCATCGTTAAGACAAATAACAGTGGTGACAGTGGACAGCCCTGTCTCGTGCCTCTTTCTATGTTGAATGGGTCTGTTAGTTCGCCGTTCACAATGATCTGGCCCGTTTGTTTCTGGTAGATTGCTATTATGGAGTTGAGGAACTGCTTTCCCATTTTCATCCCCCGGGCTAGGTTCGTCAGGAATGGCCAATTCAGTCTGTCAAAGGCTTTTTCTGCGTCCACAAACATGAGGGTAGTAGGTACCTGGTTGTGCCTTTCCAAGTACTCTATTATGTTCAGCAGCTGTCTCACGTTGGTTTTCATCTGACGTCCTTGTATAAACCCCGTTTGATCCGGGTGAATTATTTTTTGTAATACAGTCATTAATCTGTTGGCCAGCACTTTTGTGAAGAGTTTGTAGTCTGTGTTCAATAGTGACATGGGCCTATAGTTAGCCGGTTGTGCATTATCTTTTCCCTCTTTGGGGATTAGAGAAATGTAGGCTGTTTTCCAGGAGGGTGGGACTTGGCCTCCTTCTTGTATGTTGACAAATAGCTTTCTGAGGGGTTCTATCATTTCCTCTTGGAGATGCTTGTAATAGATAGCCGTTATCCCATCCGTCCCGGGTGATTTTCCTTTTTTCAGTTGTTTGATCGCTGAGTGTACTTCCTCCTTCGTGATTGGGGTGTTCAGGGCATCTCGTTGTGTATCGTTGAGTACCATTAATTTTTCATTTTGTAGAA
Organism: Bothrops alternatus; assembly: GCA_034064705.1. Lineage (NCBI taxonomy): Eukaryota > Metazoa > Chordata > Lepidosauria > Squamata > Viperidae > Bothrops > Bothrops alternatus. Next base: position 88,602 of record JARGCV010000114.1, read on the forward strand.
ACTTTTCTATCTCTTTGTCCTGTATCTTCTCCTCAGCGTATAGCCGTGAGTAGAACTCGGTGAAAGCTTTCTTAATGGTTTCCTGTTTGAATTCTTCCTTGCCTTTGTACTCTATCTTTTCAATTATGCGGGCTTTCTGTTTCTTTCTTATGGTGTAAGCCAGCCACCGACCCGGTTTGTTGGCGCTACAGAATGTCTTGTGTTTTGCATATTGTATATTCCATGCTACTTGATCCGCTATCAGCATGTCAAATTGTTTTCTTAGTATCTTAATTCCTTCTTTTGTGGCTTTGTCCTCCGGTCTTTTTATTAATAATTGTTCCTGTTTCTTTATCTCCTCCTCTAGTTCCTTTCTTTTTCGTTCTTGTTTGCGTCGGTGCCTGGCGTTCATATTCATGAGGATCCCGCGCATAAATGCCTTGCTAGCGTCCCAAATCATTTCAATGGGTGTTTCATTGTCCATATTTATACTAAAGAATTCCTTCATGGCATTTTTGCATTCCGCCACTTCTTTCTCGTGTCTAAACAGGTTTTCATTAATTCTCCAGGATCTCCTCGATTTCCGATCCTGTCTTAATTCCATCCCTACCGGGTTATGGTCCGTTAGTACTTTGGGTAGGATTGACACAGTGTTGAGGTGGACTAGCAAGTCACTAGATGCCAGGATGAAGTCAATTCTGGAAAATAATTGATGCCTGTCGGAGAAAAAGGTGAATTCTTGCTCTTTGCCGTGCCGTTCCCTCCAGACGTCTGTCAGTACAAGGTCTTCCTTCATGTCGAAGAAAGATTTAGGCAACTTGGAGTGCTTCTGTGGGTTAGGTTTTGTTTTCTTCTTGTCTAGGGTAATCTCTATGACCCCGTTCCAGTCTCCCAGAATAATACATGATCTGTAGTTGAGTTGTATTAACTTCTTGTGTATCTTTTTGTAGAATTTTCCTTGTTGTTGATTTGGTGCATATATGCCCATCACTAGAATTTTCTTGTCGTCCTGTGTCACTTCGGTTGCTAGGTATCTACCCTGGGAGTCCGACTCTATTAGCTTAGCTATTACCTGTTTCTTCACGTATATAACAAGCCCGTTCTTCTTTCGTGGCGCCGCTGCGACAAAATGTGTGCCTAGTCTGTTGTTGATTAAGTATTTCTGGTCCGCTGCTCTGATGTGTGTTTCTTGTAGGCAAATTATGTCGTTTCTTCCTTGATATAGGTAGTGAAATATCTTTCTCCTTTTCTGTGGGGAATTTAGTCCGTTAACGTTCCATGTCAAGTATTTAGTTGTCATCGTCGGTTTCAGGATACTCTTGCAAGACCGCTTCTGTTCTATCTCTTGCGTTCTTCTTTGGTCTCGTTCCCATGGTATCCAAGTTGGTGCTCAAGTTGCGTAGAGGGGTCGTGTCGTGCTGCTCCGTGCGTTTTGTGGTGGATCTTGTTGTCCTGCCTCTGCAGTCTGTCCTGTTCCCTTTCTGTTGTTGCTTCCTGTTCTCTGTGTCGTCGTGTCTCGAGTTGGTCCTTTCCTTTCTCTTGCTCCTGCGTCTGTCTGTCGTTCCAGTGGCCCTTCTGTGTCTTCTCTCGTGGTGTATTGAGGTCCATCCGACGTCAGTTCCTTTGCAAGGAATTCTCTGGCTTCTTGGACCGAGTTCAGGTAGTATCTTTTATTTTTATAGAAAAGTGACATCCCCGTAGGGGCTTCCCATCGGTATCGCAGAGTGCGTAGTCTCAGTTCGTCGGTCAGGAACTTGTAGTTTTTTCTGTCTCGCAGCATTGTCTGGGGGATCTCTTTCAATATCTTCACCTCCTGCTCCTCTATGTATAAGCTTTTGTGATAGGATGTTACGGAGATAAGGTTCCGGAACTCCTTGGTTGTAAAGTGGATGACCACATCCCTTGGTAGGTTCCTGATTGCTGCTGCCCTTGAGTTGACTCTGTAGACTCTGTCGAATTGCCACGCGATACCTTTGGGTTGCCTTCCGAGAAATGCTGCCAGGGCCCCTACAAAGATTCTACGCAGGTCTTCTTGGGTTTCGTTTGTTGTCTCTTTCCATCCCCTAAATCTGATAGCGGACGCCAGTTGCCAGTATTGCATCATGGTGGATTGGTCTTGGGCCATTCTTTTCATCTCTGTTATCTGTCCCTCCATGTAGTTTTTCACTCCTTCTATCTTCTTTGCCACACTCTCCCTGGTCTCCATTTCATCCCCCAGCTTCTTGTAGTGTGCTTGCATCGCCTCCTTAATTTGGTCCAGGTCTACAGCCATCGCTCTGCGTTGTTCTTCCAGCTTTCTCTCTAGATCTCTGCCCTGGTCCAACAGCATCTGTTTTATATCTTCGCACCTTTTCTCCATCCTCTGTTCTGGGTCTATGCACCTTCTCTCCATCCGTGTCCCCACTTCCTCTAATTTTTTCTCCATTTCATCCATCCTTTTTACCAGCGTCCCCAACATCTCTTTTACTTCTTGTAACGTGTGCTCTGCTGGGCAGGCCTGAGTTGACAGATGGGTCTGGGGGCCTGTGGTTGGATGGGAGGGTGGGGGGGTGGGTAGGGTGCTCCCTGGTGTTTCAGGAGGCTGGGATGGGGAGGGTGCAGGTCCCTTTGTGAGCATCTGTTTGGTCTGCTTGGAGACCATCCTGGCTTCTGCCTGTTGTATGCCCTGCTTCTGGGTCCCTTGGTTCCCTTGGTTCAGGGAGCTCAGCTGATGGGCTTCCTTCCTCCCTTCTCTCTCCCAGTTCTCCCAGGCCTTCCACCTCCTCTTCCTTCCTTGGTGTTTCTTTGTCTTCTGGGTCCCTTGGTTCCCTTGGTTTAGGGGGCTCAGCTGGTGGGCTTCTCTCCTCACTTTTCTCTCCCAGTTCTCCAAGGCCTTCCACCTCCTCTCCCCCCTCTGGTCTTTCAGCCACCCTCTTTGCCTTTAAGAGCTCACCTCCCGCAGGTATTCTTTTTCTCTGTTGCTCCCTCTGCTCTCCTCCTCTCTTGTCGGCGTCCTGTCGGCTTCGTTTGCTTCCGCCCCTCGCTTCTCCGCTCTTGTCGGCTTCTTACTTTCTGGCTCTGGCCGCCTCCGCCTCTGTTCGCTGCTCCAGTCCTCCTCCGCTGTTCTCTCGTCGTTCCTTCCGCTCTCAACTCTTCTGGAGGTCCTCCGCAGGCCGGCAGGCCCCCTCAGCAGCGATCCGGTGTCCTCCTCCTGCTCCGCCGCTCGTCTCTCGCCTGCTCTCTGGATCTCCTTAACTTACGGCTTGGCGCGGCATTTTCGGGCCTGCCAGCCGCTCGGCCGCCGCCGGCTTCCGCTGCTCCGTCCGCGGCTTCCCGGGACCTCCCGGCGGTAAGTCTCACTTCTTTTGATAGGTCCGAGGTTCCTCTTCAATTTCGACCTCTTTCTTCTTCGCTCGCTTTTTCTGTAGTTATTTATTTTTAATTTCGCACGAGCCCCGTCCCGGGGCTCTCAAGGAAAGGCTCCGGTCCTCGTGACCGGAACCGGAAGTCTCTCAAATGGAGTTTTTTTAAATAATAATAAAAATATATATTTAAAAAAAGCTAAAAAAAGGAAACATAGTACCCCCTGCCAGAGATTAATACTGTACTAGATTAGGAATCAAGCAGTAAACAAAGCCCCAATCAGGGAACTAACTCAGACAATCAAACAATAAATCAACGGCCAATTTCCAGGAGACAGTGAGTTCTGCCTTAAGCATCAAAGCTGGCTAGGTGACTTTGGGCCAATCACCAGGAGACGGTGAGTTCTAGTCCCGCTTTGGTCATGAAAGCCAACTGGGTGACTTTGGGCCGGTCCCTCTCTCTCTCAGCTCAACCCACCTCACAGGGTTGAGGCTGTTGTGGGGAAATCAGGAGGAAGGAATATTAGCTGTGCTCGCGACTTGGGAGTTATTTGTAAAAATAATAAAGGCGGAATATAAATAATTGCAGCACATGCATACATATAAATTCTCCCAACTCTCTGAGAGTGCATTTTCAGAGAAAACAGTTTCAGTCCCATCTTAGTGCTCTCATTCAACTACAACAACAACATCATCATCATCATCATCATCATCATCATCATAATGTTGGAAGGGACCGTGGAGGTCATCTAGTCCAACCCCCTGCTCAGGCAGGAAACCCTATACCATTTCAGACAAATGGCTGTCCAGTCTCTTCTTAAAAACTTCCACTTGGAGCATTCACCGCTTCTGGAGGCAGGTTGTTCCACTGGTTAATTGTTTTAACTGTCAGGAAGTTTCTCCTTAGTTCTAGGTCAGTGATGGCAAACCTTTTAGAGACCGAGTGCCCAAAAACTGCCTCTGCCCCATCCCACCGGTCCACAGGGCCATTCACTGCTTCCATGGCCCGCCGCAGATTCCCCAGGCGGCCCAGCAGCACCATGGTGGCCATGCCCTCCATCCGCACCCCGCAGCATCAACTGTGCATGACAGGGTGCGAGGACGGAGTCTTGTCCCCGCTGCCTGGCTGCCATGTTCTTGGCTGTGCTGCTCTGCGCAGGCCGCACTCGGGAGTGACTCTCCTCCAGGGGGGTTACTGGTGAGGAGGGGGCCACAGGGGGAGGTAGGGCTGGGGCAATGGCGTGCGTGCCCACACAAAGGGCTCTGAATGCCGCCTCTGGCACGCGTGCCATAGATTCACCACCACTGTTCTAGGTTGCTTCTTGCCCTGCCTTCAGGCGCTTTGGAGAATAGCTTGACTCCCCCTTCTTTGGGGCAGCCCCCCGAGATATTGGAACACTGCTATCATGTCCCCCCCCGGTCCTTCTCTTCATTAAACCAGACATATGAACTTCCAGGAACAAACCTGGTTACCTTGCATAGCTAGCTGACTCAGCCTCCCTTCGTGAACTCTTGACAGAATAAGACCAGTTAAAAAATCTTCTGAAAAGGCAGGAAAAGCAGGGTGGGCTTTAGATTTCAGTTCCAGAAACCTGGTTTCAAAAGCTTGTTCAATCAAAAGCTTGTTCCCTATTTCTCATCCACTTCTCCTTTCTGGGTAAACACCAAACAATAGGTGTGGGCAAACAGTATGCTGCGCGCTGGGCAGGTGTGACCATGGCAACCCAGGTGACTGAAGAGGACACTTCAAACCGTGTTTCCTGCACCCACCTTCACCCAGCCCTACAAGTCTGCAAGAACATCAAGTCAAGAGTTTCCTTCAACCCGACCCCAACTTCTAGTAATTTCAAAGGCTCAATTGTGCAGCTAGTGTGGCTGCCACATACAAACAAAGGGTTTGCCACTGTCTTCAATGAGGGTTTTAATTATTTATTTATTTATTTATTTATTTATTATTAATTTGACTTCTATGCCGCCCTATTCTGGAGAACTCAGGGCGGCTCACAACATAATAGAAATCAACATTTAAAAATACATATATATAAAAACCCCTTAATTTAAAAAAAAAACAATCATTCAACATACACACAGACATACACTGGCTTGGGGCAAGATGGTAACTACCCCAGGCCTGTCGGCAAAGATGTGTCTTTAGCAATTTACGAAAGGCGGAGAGGGTGGGGGCGACACGGATCTCCGGGGGAAGTTGGTTCCAGAGGGCCGGGGCCGCAACAGAGAAGGCTCTTCCCCTAGGCCCCGCCAGGCGACACTGTCTGGCTGATGGGACCTGGAGAAGGCCGACTCTGTGGGCCCTAACCGGCCGCTGGGATTCATGGGGCAGCAGACGGTCCCGTAAGTAACCCGGTCCGATGCCATGTAGGGCTTTATAGGTCATAACCAACACTTTGAATTGGGTTCGGAGACCAATTGGCAGCCAATGCAGCTCGCGGAGTGATGCCGAAATGTGGGCATTTCTGGGCAAGCCCAACACTGCTCGTGCGGCTGCATCTCTGCATTTCCATCAACTCTCTGGTGGGCTGGCAACAGTGCGCTAAGCAACTGTTTGAAGTTACAAGAGCATTGGAAAAAAAGCAACTTATGACCAGTTTTCCCACTTACGACCGGCACTGACTTCCGGTTTTTAGCAAAACCAGCCCATATTGAACCCGCTGGTTCTCTTGCCAGCTATAGCATTTGCTGAACAACAACAGCTGCGAAATGGACATAACACTGAGTCAGTCATGCGGGTGACCCGATTTTTGACTGTCTCCGTTACAGTCATAACTTCAGGATGACCTGCATACAAGTAGTATATCGACTTAAACCCTCAACGGAGCTCCCAAAATTTCCACTGTGAAACAGGACAGTTGTTAAAGTGAATTTTGCCACATTTTACGTCCTTCCAGTCAGTTTGTGCACTTAAACAAGGACTTCCCAAAAACTAAAATCAGTTTTCGGATAACAGGTGTATTACAACAGCCCGTTAATACAGACGAAAGATGAGTAAACCTTTAGTGAGTAATGCTCACATAAAACACTCAGAAGCAGGTGGGAATTTTTCTCATGTATGTCTTCTGAGGTCTTTTATTTTTTTTAAGCTATATTTAACCCGCTTTGGGATTTATGTTACCAAATTCGTGTGCCTCAAAATAACAAGAAACCGTACCCACACTAAGTTTCAGGAATTTGGCCTCAATTGTGCAATCCTACTGGGAGCAGGAGGCCATCAAATCACAGAAGACTTTTTACATATAATTTCTTTATGCAGCTAGTCCTTACAACCACAACGGAGCCCAAAATGTATGTTAAGTGAGGCATTTGTTAAATGAGTTTTGCTCCATTTTACCATTTTTCTGGCCACAGTTGTTAAAAATCACTGCAGCTGATTAGTTAGTAACCCTGTTGTTAAGTGAATCTGGCTTCCCCATTGACTTTGCCTGTCAGAAGGTTGCAAAAGGGGAAATCACCTGATCCCGGGACACGGCAACCGTCGTAAATACGAACCACTTGCAAGTGCCTGAACTTTGATCCCGTGACCATAGGGATGCTGGAAAGGTCATAATTATGAAAAATAAGTCACATTTTTCAGCGCCTTTGTAACTCTGAACAGTCACTAAGCGGATTGTTGTACATTAAGGACTACCTATACCAGGGGTGTCAAACTGCCAGCCCACGGGCCGGACGCGTCATCCGGAAGCCGCGCCCACCCCATTGCCGACAATGGCAAAAGTGTCCCAATACGTTGTGCGACGTCAAGGGGGGGACACGATAGCAGAGTTCCAATCTCGGGGGCTGCCCCAAAGAAGAGGGAGTCAAGCTATTCTCCAAAGCACCTGAAGGCAGGACAAGAAGCAGCACGTGGAAACTGACCAAGGAGAAACTTCCTGACAGTTAGAACAATTCACCAGTGGAACCACCTGCCTCCAGAAGCAGTGAATGCTCCATCACTGGAAGTTTTTAAGAAGAGACTGGACAGCCATTGGTCTGAAATGGCATAGGGTCTCCTGCTTGAGCAGGGGGTTGGACTAGATGGCCTCCAAGGTCCCTTCCAACTTTATTAGTAATAGTAGTAGTAGTAAGCAAAATAAACAAAATCAGATACTAAAAGAAAAGCTGTAGAAATCTAACTACACCTACCAAGAAAAGAAAAGAAAAGAAAAGAAAAGAAAAGAAAAGAAAAGAAAAGAAAAGAAAAGGGGAAAAAAAGGAAACCATCCATCCCAGTGTTTTTTAAACTTGGCAATTTAAAGATACGTGGAATTCCATTCCCTGGGTTGAAATCCACACACACATCTTTAAAGTGAAAAACACTGATTTATCCTGATCATAAAAGCTTTTCAATCAGTATTTTATCAGTCAATTCTAAGCTTAATCGGGTAAAAGAAACAATGACAATCCCAACAGATTTGCAGACCAATTGTCCAAATGACCATAGTGAATCGTAATAAATCCCAACTCCAAAGTCCACTTCTGGGTCAAAATCTAGCCAGCAGGGGCATAACGCCGAAAGGAGAAAGGCAGTGGAGGAACTCTCCATTAAAAACAGAAACTTCCAAAACTTTTCAAGGACTGGATTGTGGGAGATGGGAACACATATATTTCATTCATTTAATAAATGTACATGATTTCACGGGGGGGGGGGGAATTCTGCATCAAAAATGCAGATTTCCAAAACTCCTTCAAGCAAGGGATTGTGGAAAACAGGAATACATCTATTTATTTAATAAATATATATAGGTAGTCCTATATATATATATATTGAACCCAAAATTTATATTGCTAAGCAAGACACTTGTTAAGTGAGCTTTGCCGCATTCACAACTTTTCTTGCCGCGTTTGTTAAGTGAATCATTGCCCTTGGTAAGTTAGTAACACGGTTGCTAAGTGAATCTGGCTTCCCCCATTGACCTTGCTTGCAGGTCGCAAAAGGGGATCACATGACCCAGGGACACTGCAACTGTCATCTGTGTGAGTCAGTTTGCTAAGCACCTGAATTTTGATCTTGTGACCATGGGGATGCTGCAACGGTTGCAAGTGTGAAAAACAGTCATAAGTCACTTTTTTCAGTGCCGTTGTAACCTTGAACGGTCACTAAAAGGAACTGTTGTAAGTCAAGGACTACCTATGTAATGTTCATCTCCAGTTATCACATATTACAGAGCTTTCAAATATTAGAATAGAACAGAACTGTAAGGGACCTTGGAGGTCTTCTAGTCCAGTACATATTACTTTATGTACATATTACTTTATTCTAACAGAGGGATAGAATCAAGATCATGTGAAGTAATACCACTTTACAATGCCTTGGTAAGGCCACACTTGGAATACCACATCCAGTTTTGGTCACCACAATGTAAAAAAGATGTTGAGACTCTAGAACAGGGGTTCTCAACCTTGGCAATTCTGGGAGTCGAAGTCCATAAGTCTTAAAGTTGCCAAGGTTGAGAACCCCTGCCCTAGAAAGAGTGCAGAGAAGAGCAACAAAGATGATTAGAGGACTGGAGGCTAAAACATATAAGGAACGGTTGCTGGAATTGGGTATCTCTAGTTTAACGAAGAGAAGGACGAGGGGGGACATGATAGCAGTGTTCCAATATCTCAGGGGCTGCCACAAAGAGGAGGCAGTCAAGCTATTCTCTAAAGCAACAGAAGGCAGGACAAGAAGCAACAGATGGAAACCATTCAAGGAGAGAAGCAACCTAGAACTAAGGAGAAACTTCCTGACAGTTAGAACAATTAACCAGTGGAACAACCTGCCTCCAGAAGCGGTGAATGCTCCAACACTGGAAGTTTTTAAGAAGAGACTGGACAGCCATTTGTCCAAAATGGTATAGGGTTTCCTGCCTGAGCAGGGGGTTGGACTTGATGACCTCCAAGGTCCCTTCCAACTTTATGATGATGATGATGATGTACATACATAGTACATATAACTTTATGTACATATATTAATACTTTATACTTTTTAATATACTTTATACTTAATATGCACTTTGTATGCTTAATAAGTGTACTTCATGTACATGTCCTTAATATACATTTATGTACTCACTCAACCCGTAAAGAGCTAAACTTGCTGTTCAGTTTACTATATAGTTTGGTGTATTAAATAAACCTTAGGTCTGTCTTTAACTGAGTTCTCTGGCATAGTTTGAAAGTGGGAAACAGCAGCCCACCATTGCCAGTTTGGTGGCTGTTAGTTTCATTGAGCGCAGCACTACATACAAGAAGTCCTCAACTTACAACCGCAATTGAGCTCAAAATTTCTGTTGCTCAGCCAGACATTTGTTAAGAGAGCTTTGCCCCGTTTTAAAACCTTTCTTCCCAGATTTGTTAAGTGAATGACTGCAATAAAGTTAGTACGACGGTTGCTAAATGAATCTGGCTTCCCCACTGACTTTGCCAGGTCACAAAAGGGGAAATCACGTGACCCCGAGACGCTACAACTGTGATAAATACAAGCCAGTTGCCAAGGGTCGGAATTTTGATCACGTGACCCTGGGGACACCACAACGGTCCTGAGCGTGAAAAAAACAGCCATGAATCATTAATGCCGCAGAAACTTCGAACGGTCACTAACTGAACTGTTATAAGTCGAGGACTGCCTGTATTATTTTTTAGGAATTTAAGCTGCCCAAAACAGTTGCCCTGCAAGGGATCTCTTGGGACAGAGATCCCTTCTCCCACCCACCCCAATTCATTATATAAGTTTCATGGAGCAATGAAGCCACCCTAATTAGTCCCTTTGGTTAATTAGATGGGCGGAACATGCAGGTAGTCCTCAATTTATGACCAAAATTGAGCCAACACTGGGTGGCATCTTTCATCCTGTCACGCAGCTGGCTAAGGAAAATGGGAACTGGCGTCCTTCACTGACGGAAGGCCGCTGGGCGGAACGACTCCGCCAGCCTGCGGAGGATGGGAGTTGTAGTCCCAAAAGAGACCAGCTGCTTTATCTTTCCGGGCCAACGCCGGCCACAAGGCCACACAACTCTACACGCGAGAAAAACCCCTTGAGCGCCTATTCATAAAACCGCGGCAGCGCTCTGCATATGGTCAGAGGCTACCTAGTCACGGTTTTTCAGGTCACCGCTGCCCCGCATGGTCTCCCCTCAGGCCAAGCACGCCGCGCTCCCTCTGTCAACCGCCTCACCCCACGACCGGCCGCCCCGAAGAAAGGATACGGTCCCGGCTCCAGTAAGCGCCTCCTTCCGGCTTCAGCCCCGCGGCCACATCCGCCATCTTCAAACAACCGCCACTCCCAGCGTCCCTCCGCCCCACCCCGCCCCAGACCTCAATTCCCGCTCCTCATTGGCTACCCGGGCCAAGCTTTGCCCAGATACGGCCCCGGCAACTCGGAGCCGCGCCAGCAGCCAATGGTGGTCTCCCGCAGAAGGTAAGGGGAAAAAAAATCAGCGCAGAGCTTTCTGGGAGATGTAGTTTTAACTTTCCTTCTCTCCCAGGAATCGGTACTAGAGTTGGACTACCGCTCCCGTCAAGCGTCGCGGGGGGAGGGGGGCTCGGAGGTAAGGGTGGCGAGACGGGACAAGAAGTTCCGCCGGGTGGCTTTGCGTCCCGTTTGCGGCCGGGGAGATGGAGGATCGGGGTCTGCAGGGCATGAAGCCCTACCTGGAGAAGCTCACCCTCGGGGTGACCCGCCTCCTGGGTGAGTGGCAGCCGGGTCCCGCCCCCTTCGCGTTGCCAAGGAGACGGTCCGGCCGGTTCCGCCAGCATCAAGTGACAGGGAGTTCCGCGGGCAGCCACAAGCGAGGTTCCGCTTTCCCGGGGAGGCGATTGGCAGCTTCAGCCTCTCCCAGCTTTGGCCCAAACTGCTTTTCCTGATGCTGAGATTTTTACTTTCCAATTTCCTGGGCTTGCCTGCCGCCCGAGGATTTCCTGGTGGTCTCCCATCCACCCTCATCTGTCAGTTTGAAAATCCATAGAGAAGGTGGGGGGGAGTTTTGTTCTGGGTTCTGAAGATTCCCGCTGGGATATCCTAATGGAGACCTGATTCTCTGTTCCTCGTTTTTTTAATTTAATTTTTATTTTATTTTTTGTTTCACTTTTTTGTTTTTTGTTTTTATTTTATTTTTCTCTTTCATTTGTAGTTTTTACTTTATCTTTTTACTTTATTTTTTTATTTTACTTTTATTTCTATTTTTTTTATTTTATGTCATTTTGATTTATTTTTTATTTATTTTCATGTTTTTTTTTGTTTTTATTTTATTTTTACCTATTTTATTTCACGTTTAGTTTTGGCTTTGACTTTTTATTTCATTTTTAGTTTTGACTTTGTTTTTAGTTTTTGTTTTACTCTTGTTTTTGTTTTTACCTTTATTTTTTATTTTACTTTTATTCCTATTTTTTATTTTATTTCTGTCTTTTTGTTTTACTTTTAATTTATTTTTATCTTTTTATTTTATTTGTATGTTTTTTTGTTTTTATTTTATTTTTACCTATTTTACCTTTGACTTTTTATTTTATTTTTAGTTTTGACTTTGTTTTTAGTTCTTGTTTTACTCTTTTTGTTTTTGTTTTTATCTTTTTGTTTTATTTATAGCTTTGGCTTTATTTTGAGTGGTGGCGGGTCTGAGGAAATCTTTCTTCCCCTTCCTTTGCACCAGCGAAAGTTTCCCGCCCTTTCAAAAGGGAAGCTCTGCTAAATCGCATCCCCTATGGTTCTGCTAAACTATGGCTTGTTTAACTGTGGCTTGCTGAAGCGGGCCGGGTTAGACAATGCAGCCAGTTGTGCTTACCCAGAATGATCAAGGAAATGGAGCACCTCCCTTATGAAACCAGATTGCAACGCCTTGGTCTCTTCAGCCTTGAAAGACGGCGTTTAAGGGGTGACTTGATCGAAGTGTATAAAATCATGCATGGGATAGAAAAGGTGGATAGAGAAAAATTCTTTTCTCTATCACACAATACCAGGACAAGGGGGCACTCCCTAAAGCTCGTAGGTAAGAAAGTGAGGACAAATAAAGGGAAATATTTCTTCACCCAGAGGGTCGTTGGTTTGTGGAATTCACTTCCAGAAGGGGTCGTGACAGCTGTCAGCCTTGACAGCTTCAAGGCAGGGCTAGATAGATTCATGGATGCCAAGTGTATCGGTGGTTATTAAAACGGATGTCCATGTGCCGCCTCTATGTTGGTTGAGGCAGGCAGGATTCCCTTGAGTACCATTTGTTGGGGGTCAAGGGAAAGGGAGGGTTTTGCCTTCTCTTTCTGCTCAAGATCCCCATGTACAATTGGTGGGCCACTGTGTGACACAGAATGCTGGACTCGATGGGCTTTGGCCTGATTCAGCACGGCTCTTCTTATGTTCTATGTATGTTCAGTGACTGCTCTCTTGGGGGACACCCCACAGCAAAGCAAGCCTAAACTGCCTTAAAAACCATAGCAGGAGGTAGGAATCTTAAAGATGGAAGGAGCCCTTGAGGTCATCCAGTCCACCCCCTGCTCAAGGCATGGATCCAGGTCCAAGGATTTTAAAGACCTGTGGTTTTCCAAGAGGAGCCCACCCTCCCTCTGGATCACTGGAAGTTTTTATTTTTAAAAAATTCAGTCCACGTTAGCCAACATCAAGTGTTCATACATTGCATGTAATCCTCGACTTACAACCGTTCCTTTCAGCAACCGAGCTCAAGAGAGCACCCCTTGCAGGTAGTCCTCGACTTACGCTTAGTGACCGTTTGAAGTTACAAGGGCACTGAAAAAATGTGGCTATGAGCGTTTCTCACAACGACCGTTGCAGCGTCAACCTGCTCACATGCTTAAAGTTTGGGCCTTTGGCAACTGACTCGTATTTATGACGGCTGCAGTGTCCTGGGGGTGGGTGGGTCATGAGATCCGCTTTTGCGACCTTCTGACAAGCAAAGTCAATGGGGGAAGCCGGATTCACTTAACAACCATGTGACTCGCTTAACAACCGCAGTGATTCACTTAACCCAGGTACGTCAAATTGCCGGCCTGCGGGCCTGATGTGTCACGGCAAAACCGCGTCCCCACCCGATTGCCAGCAATGGGGAAAAAGTCACAATATGTCGTGCGACGTCACGAGTTTGACATGCCTGACTTCACCCATTGTGGCGAGAAAATTTGTAAAATGGAGCAAAACTCACTTTAAAACAATTCTCCTTTTGGGCTCAATTGGGGGGTCGTAAGTTGAGGATTACATGTACCCTTCATTTCAGCCCAGAGCTACAAAACTTCTCCTTTACTGGAGGTGTTCGTTTAGCGATTGTTCGACGTTGCAGCGGCACTGGGGGGGGAGGGAAATGACTTAACAACTGATCCTCACACTTATGACCATCACTGTATCAGAGATTAAAATTCAGGCATGTATTTATGACAGTTGCAGTGTCCCGGGATCACACGATCGCCATTTGTGAATCTTCCCAGTTGGCTTCCAACAAGCAAAGTCAATGGAGGAAGCCAGATTCACTTTTATGACCACTTTGATTCGCTTAAAAACCATGGCAAAAAACGGTCATAATCTCAGGTCATAAAAAAAAACTCACTCCTAACATCCACCTTGCTTAGCAATGAGCATTCTTGGCCACAATTGTGGACATAAGCCAAGAACTGCCTCTAATCAGGATATGGAGTTTCCCCGTCTATGAGTCATAATAATTTCTATCAGCCTTCCCTAAGTCCTAGTGGACAATCACTTAAATAGGAGCCAGCCGTGTGTTGCAGCTGCCAAAAAAGCCAACACAGTGCTAGGCTGCATTAACAGAAGGATAGAATCAAGATCACATCAAGTGTTAATACCACTTTACAAGGCCTTGATAAGGCCCCACTTGGAATACTGCATCCAGTTTTGGTCACTACGATGTAACAAAGATGTTGAGACTCTAGAAAGAGTACAGAGAAGAGCAACAAAGATGATCAGGGGACTGGAGGCTCAAACAATATAAGGAACGGTTGCTGGAATTGGGTATGTCTAGTTTAATGAAGAGAAGGACGAGGGGGGACAGGATAGCAGCCTTCCAATATCTCAGGGGCTGCCCCAAAGAAGAGGGAGTCAAGCTATTCTCCAAAGTGCCTGAAGGCAGGGCAAGAAGCAACGGATGGAAACTAATCAAGGAGAGAAACAACCTAGAACTAAGGAAAAACTTCCTGACAGTGAGAACAATTAACCAGTGGAACAACCTGCCTCCAGAAGCTGTGAATGCTCCAATACTGAAAGTTTTTAAGGAGAGACTAGACAGCCATTTGTCTGAAATGGTATAGGGCCGTAGTGGCGAACCTATGGCACGGGTGCCAGAGGCGGCACTCAGAGCCCTCTCTGTGGGCACGTGCGCCGTTGCCCCAGTCCTAGGCCTTCAGCTGGGTTTTACAAACCTTTTCGCTTTAGGCCTCCGCTGCCATGTGCAAAACAAAAAAAAAGGTTCAATCAATCAGTCAATTTCAACTTCTTGTGGGGAAAAAAAAAGATCTTGCAAAGTTGGAATTGATTGATTGAACTTTTTAGTTCCACCCAGTCTGTCTTACCACCGCAGCCACGCCCACCCAATGGGCCACGCCCACCCAATGGGCCACGCCCACCCGGCACCCAACGATAGATAAGTGGGTTTTGGGTTGCAGTTTGGGCACTCGGTCTCTAAAACGTTCGCCATCACTGGTATAGGGTTTCCTGCTTGGGCAGGGGGTTGGACTAGATGGCCTCCAAGGTCCCTTCCAACTTTATTATTATTTTATTATTGTTATTATTATGTGGATGCTTTCTATTTGTGTTCGGACTACATCTCCCATCAGTCCCACATGTGGCTCTGAACTGTAAGGTACGGGCACTGCGATGTAGTGATTAAAGCCCTGGATTGAGGCGAGTGGCCCATATTCCAGTCCCCATTCCAGTCCCCTCTCTGCCATGGGAGTCTCTGGGGATCTTTGAACCTTGAGCTCTCGCTTGGCCTGGCCCACATTGCAAGGGTGGTGGTCATCTCGGTAAAAAAAAATCCCTCCCCCCCCCAACAGCCATCCATGTGATGAGTTGGGCCGAAAACAGTATCAGGGAGAATTGCCTGACAAATGGCAAACGGAATCTCTGGAAAACGCATAGATACTTCAAAACGCATCCAAGTTTTTTCTTGCAATGTATTTGCAAGAGTAAAAACAGAAAATAAGGGGTTTTAATCTTTCAAAAAAAATGTGAAACCTTTTCCCAGTTTTTTTTTTTTCCAGTTCTCATGTTTTCTGCTATTCTTTGTCAACTGAACGTCTGGGGTTTTTCGTGCTTGTAGAAACTTCCCCAGGAGTTACGGAAGTGATGTTTCTGGAAAAAGAACCAGCTGAGCGCCATTCAATCATCTCCTGGGAACAGGTAATGCGGCCTCCATCTGCATTTAGATGGTTTGAGAGTCAGTGTTTCGGGCACCAGGCTAAAAATCAGGAGATTTATTTATTTATTTGTTTATTTTAATTAGATTTTTATGCCGCTCCTCTCCAAAGGACTCGGAGCGGCTAACAACATGAACAAAAAAACAACATCACAGCATTTAAAAACCAAAAACCAAGTTCTTACCCTGCCTTAGGCATAAAACCCAGCGGGGTGACTTTGGGCCAATCACCAGGAGTCTGAGAGTTCTAGTCCCACCTTAGGCTTGAAAGACGGCTGGGTGACTGAGCCAATCACCAGGAGACCATGAGTTCTAGTCTTAGGCATAAAGGCCAGCTGGGTGACTTTGGGCCAGTCACTAGGAGAATGGGACTTCTAGTCCCACCTTAGGCATGAAAGCCATCTGGGTGACTTTGGGCCAATCACCAGGAGACTGAGAGTTCTAGTCCCACCTTACCTGAAAGGCATCTGGGTGACTTTGGGCCAATCACCAGGAGACGGTGAGTTCTAATCCCTTTTTAAATATGAAAGCCAACTGGGTGATCTTTGGCCAGTCCCTCCACAGTTTGATTCACATCTCACAGGGTTGTTGCTGTGGAGGAAATAAGAAGAGGAAAGTGTGTTGGATATCTTCACCACCTTGAATTATTTTTAAAAATAATAAAGGCAGGATCCAGATAAATAAATTGCAGTTAGTGTCGGACCCTTCCCTCTTTTTGCCACTAGAGGTCAGAGTTTCCCTTAGTTTGTCCTGGACCAGCTACCTGCAGTGAAGGTGAACAAATCCCTTGGAGGGGAAGAGTCTTAAAGGGATAATTGAGGCTTCTGATCAAGAATGGAATGGGAATAGAAAAAGAATAATTAGAAGAATAGAATAGAATAGATATTGGAATATAGAATAGAATAGAAGTAGAGCAGAATAGAACAGAATAGAATAGAATAAGGATTAGAATAGAATAGAATAGAATAGAATAGAATAGAATAGAATAGAATAGAATAGAATAGAAGTAGAGCAGAATAGAATATAACAGAATAAATAGAGCAGAATAGAACAAAATAAGGATTAGAATAGAATAGAATAGAAGTAGAGCAGAATAGAATAGGAGCAGAATAGAATAGAAGTAGAGCAGAATAGAACAATAGAATAGAATAGAATAGAATAGAATAGAATAGAATAGAATATATGGATGGAATGGAATGGAATAGAATATATGGAATGAATAGAATAAGAATAGAATAGAATATATGGAATGGAATGAATAGAACAGAACAGAACAGAATAGAAAATATGGAATAGAATAGAATAGAATAGAAAACATGGAAAGAATAGAATAGATTTAATAACTGCAGTGATTCATTTAACAACTGTGGCAAAGAAAGGTCGTAAAATGGGACAAAATTCACTTTAACAGTTCTGTTGTTTAGCAATGGAATTTTGGGCCCAACTGTGGTTGTAAGTCAAGGGCCACCTGTGTATGACTTTTTTTTTTTGCAGCAGTCATTAAGCAAATCACCGGGGTTGTTAACTGAATCCACAGTTGCTTAACAATTCACCAACAACCATGGGGATTTGCTTAATGGCGGTCGTAAGTCGAGGACTGTCTTCATAAGCTGCTTCGTCTCCTCTGTGGGAACCCCACCCCCACCCCTGCAAATGTTTGAAGCTTTGTTTTTGGCTCGCTCACCTCCTCAAAATGTGGGTTGCCAGGTTCGAATCCCATAAAGGGTATGGCTAACTGAAGAGAGCAGAATGACCTCGAAATGGCCATCTTAGTCTCCCAATTTAATTATTTACCTCTTTGTCAAAAAAGAAAAATTTGAATTTGTAAATGTTTCGCAGTTGCGACTTGAGCCTGCTCTATGCCCCTAGTTGGGGGGGGCGGCAAGGCAAAAGAGATTGTAAAAAGTATAACTGCAGTACAGCAGTTAAAAATGTCAAGGTATAACCAATCAGACCGTTCTGTCTGAAAAACTTCCTGTATATATGTATATATATATATGTAGGTCTTTGGTTCTTCGGGTTTTCTCCCGCGTAGAATTTGAAGTGTCTTGGCAACGTTTCGATGAAATCTCATTCATCATCTTCAGGCTGGTGCTTTTGGCTTCTGCCAAACGTTGCCAAGACACTTCAAATTCTACGCGGGAGAAAACCCGAAGAACCAAAGACCTACATACAAACACCCGCGAAAACCTCAGAAAACAAATACATATATATATATATATATATATATATATATATATATATATATATATATATATATATATATATATATATATATATATATATATATATATATATATATATATATATATATATATATATATATATGTGTGTGTGTGTGTGTGTCAAGTGGTTATTTTTTAGATTGCACCCTGTAAACCCAAATATGGGAGAAAGAAATCATTCTTTCCTTTGCTTGTTTCAGCTCAACCCAGAGCCATCTGCAAGCACAAATATATATATGTTGTTTAAAATTGTTAACATTTCTTTGTTAACAATTTTAAACAATATATATATATATATATATATATATATATATATATATATATATATATATATATATATATATATATATATATATATATATATATATATATAAACAACAAAACATAATACACATACACATACAGTGTATACTCTTTTTTTTTTTTAACAGCAATTTCATAACGGTAATTTTCTATTATTTACATTTTCCCCCCTTATTCTTCTTTAGATATATTTGTCCTTGTTGTCCCGTTGTTTCTTGTTTACATTTTTCTTCCTTCATACTATACCTCATACTAAAAATAATACATATTATTATTACTATACATTATTATACACACATTTTCCACTTTTGACCTTTCCACATTTATTCTCCTCTATTATTTCTAGTCTCCAACCAATCGTACCACTTATTCCATATTAGATAGTACACTGTGTCTTCCTTTTCTTTTATCCCTTTTGTTAATTTGTCCATCTCAGCAGAGTCCAGGATTTTTCTTATCACTTCTTCCTCTGATGGTATATTCTCATTTTTCCAGAACTGTGCGTATGCTATTCTTGCTGCCATTGTTATATGTAGAATTAAATACCGTATTTCTTTACTATATTTTCTGTTTAAAATACCCAGCAGAAAGATCTCTGGTTTCCAGTCTACGGGAATAGGATAGCTCCTTTTAATAGATTGCCTGCTATAATTTATTTGCATTTTATTTTATATGGCCTATTTAGAGACTGCTCATCTCCCTTCATAGAGCAACTCTGGGTGGTTTCTTACTGCTGTTAGCTGGTTAGAGCAGTGGTTCTCAACCTTTTTCAGGTTGAGACCCCACTTGCCCCGCCCATGCGCGGCGCGACCCCGACCCATGCGCGTGCGTGCGACGGGCCGATCCGCGAATGCATGGCGTGCGTACGACGGGCTGATCCACGCATGCGCAGTGCGTGATGGCCCGAACCGCGCACGCACGGCGCACGCGCGATGGCCCGAACCGCGCATGCGCAGCGCCTGCGCGACGAGCAAAAAAACAAAACAAAAACAAAATGGCGGACCGCGGTGTCCGGCGACCCCCGCGAAACGGTCGTTTGACCCCAAATGGGGTCACGACCCATAGGTTGAGAACCGCTGGGTTAGAGTATAGTTTTTAAGACAGCCATTTGTCCGAAATGGTATAGGGTTTCCTGCCTGAGCAGGGGGTTGGACTAGATGACCTCGAAGGTCCCTTCCAGTAGTAGTAGTAGTAGTAGTAGTAGTAGTAGTAGTAGTAGTAGTAGTAGTAGAGAAAGGGAAGGTTTTCGAGAGAGAGGGAGAATGGCACCCAACCTATTTCATTTGTTCCTTAAAAATTGAGCAGATGGGAGCAAAACATTTGGCAGATGACTCCATAGCCTCGCCTTTAATCTTTTGTTCGCAAATGAGGCGAACATATCCAACACAACTTCCTCTTCCTGTTTACCCTTACTACATTAACAACAACCCTGTGAGGTTGATTGGCCTGAGAGAGAGAGAGAGAGAGAGAGTAACTGGCTCAAGGTCGCCTAGCTGGCTTTTGTGCCTGAGACGGGACTAGAACTCATTTACCTGCTGGTGACTGGCCCAAAGTCACCCAGCCAATGTTCATGCCTTAACGCGGGACTAAAACTCTCAGTTTCCTGGCGATTGGCCCAAAGTCACCCAATCGGCTTTCAGGCCTAAGGCAGGACTAGAATTTACAGTCTCCTGATGATTGGCTCAAAGTCACCCATCCGCCTTTCAGGCCTGAGGCGGGACTAGAACTCACCGTCTCCTAGCGATTGGCCCAAAGTCACCCAGCCAGCTTTCATGCCTGAGGCGGGATTAGAACTCTCCATCTCCTGATGATTGGCCCAAAGTTCACCTCACTGGCTTTCACGCCCTAAGGCAGGACTAGAACACACCGCCTCCTTGGTGTTTTGACTCTTACAACTCACCCAGCCACTTTTCACAGCTAAGGCGAGACTTGAACTCGCGGTCTCCCACTTTCTAGCCTGTCAACTAAACTTACCCTTTTTTGGGTGCAGGGGGGAAGGGTTGGGATTTGACTCCGTTTTCTCTTCGAAAAGTATCGCCTGTCCTCTGCTTCCGATGGTCCCTGTAAAACAGCGGTTCTCAACCTGTGGGTCGCGACCCCATTTGGGGTCAAACGACCATTTCACGGGGGTCGCCAAACACCGCAGTCCGCCATTTTTTTTATTTTTTTTTTGTCGGCCATTTTTTTTTGGTTGGGCATTTTTTTCCCCTTTGCAATGCAGGCCGTCGCGCCGCACATGCACGATGCGCCTTGTTGCGCAGCGCATGCGCGGTGCGGGCTGGGGTTGAGCCCCGGAAAAGGTTGAGAACCGCTGCTGTAAAACCTCCCCTATCAATCAAGATATTGAAAAAGGAAATGAAGCAGGCAGAAGCATTCCTTCTGAGCAACATTACTCATTCTGCATGAATTCACGCTTGCGATTTGACTCAGATTGGGAAAAAGTTCCACTTTCTTACCTGCTCTGCAGCCCCCGTGATTTTCCAAAGGGAGAATTGGAAGCACACGTATTAATTAAAAAAAAAATTCTAGAGTGCGCAGAAATGGATAGACTGACTTTAGAGCAGACATGTCAAACACAAGGCCCGGGGGCCGGATGCAGCCTGCGAAGTGGTTTCATGTGGCCCGCGAAGCCATCCTGCAAACAGTGAGGGAATGGCCCCCGCTGCCTTGGCCCTGGCCCAGGCCGGCCGGGAGCCAATGTACAATTTTGTGGTGACCATCTATGCCAGCGGTTCTCAACCTGTGGGTCGCGACCCCATTTGGGGTCGAACGACCGTTTCACGGGGGTCGCCAACCACCGCAGTCCGCCATTTTTTCCCCATTTCCCCTCGGCTGTTGCGCACGTGCCGCGCATGCGCGAATCAGCCCATCGCGCCGCACATGGGCGGTTCGGGTCACCGCGCATGTGCGGTTTGAGTCATCGCGCATGTGCCGCACATACACAGTTCGGCCCATCGCGCCGTGCCACGCATGCACGTATCGGCCCGTTGCGCCACGCATGCACGATTCAGGTCATTGCACGCGTACCACGCATGCGCAGTTTGGCCCGTTGCGCCGCGCAGGCGCGGTTCGGGTCGTTGCACGCTGCGCATGCGTGGTTCGGCCCGTTGTGCTGCGCAGGCGCGGTTCATGTCGTTGCATGTGCACCGCTCTTCGCGGTTCGACCCGTCGCGCCGCACATGTGCGGTTCAGCCCGTCGCGTGCCCGCCGCGCATGCGCGGTTCGCCCGCCGCGCATGCACGATGCGGGCCGTCGCGCCGCTCATGCGCGTCACAGGTCAGGGTCGCGCCACGCATGGGCGGTGCAGGTGGGGTCTCGGCCTGAAAAAGGTTGAGAACTGCTGATCTATGCTGAAACGCATTCAGTCTTAGCTCCACAAGGCCGTCTGGAAACAGCGAGGAACCAGCCCCTGCCACGGTGGCCCCGCCCCCTGGGTGCATGCTGGGGAGGGGTCACCCTTTGTGAGGAATGAAAAAATGCACCATGCCTTGGCGCTTGCCCCGGTCCCACCCCCTTCTGCCAGAGACCCCCAGATCTGTCCCACTCCTGCCCAGGCCCCCACAGGCCCCCTTGACGCAAACGATGTAGAGCTGGCCACGCCCATCCAGTAGGCCACACCCACTCCATCCACGCCCACCCAGTAGGCCGCACCCACCCTGGCCACACACCCTCGCCCCCCCCCCGAAGGCAATCGCAATGCTGATGTGGCCCTCCATGAAATTGAGTTTGACACCCCTGCTGTAGAGATTAAAGAGAAAGAAAATTCTGCGTATTTTAGATCATGGGATAATTTTTATCAATGGCTAGAAAAACGGTCCAGAGAGAAAGGAACGTGACATGCAATTTTTGAATACATCCCAGCAAGAAGGACGACATGGAGTGATTAACTAATATTGCCTAAGATAAATAACCATATTTATTATTATCACTTATTACCATATCTATTATTGTTGTTTAAATCTCTGTACCCAGACAATATGCTGTTGGCTAAATATTGAAAATGTTACCTGGGGAAGCCTCAACCCTGACCCCAACCCTAACCTAGACCCCAATCCCAACCCTGACCCTATTCTACCCTTAACCCTATAAAAACTAATAAAACTTTAAAAAAAAGATATTTAAAAATGAAATCAAGCAGGCAGAACCATTCCTTCTGAGCAACATTACCCTGATGCCCACTCATTACTCATTCTGCATAAATTCACTCTTGTGATTTGACCGAAATTGGGGGAAAGTTCCACCTCCTTACCTGCTCTGCAGCCCGTGATTTTCCAAAGGGAGAACTGGAAGCACACGTCACCTGAGTGGCCAGGAGAATCCAGCCGAGAACGGACAGCGGGCAGCTGTCCGGACAGCTTACACCCAGCCAAAGACAGCTGGACGACTGCTAAGCTGAAGGGGTGGCCATCCCAAAGGGGTCAGCATCAACTCAGATCTTTAAGAATGCCAGAGGGTCAGTGGGGAGAAAATAGACACGGCCAATGCATCCCTTGGCTATTTCAGGACAAAACTTTGAAGAATGTCCAGGCCAAACCAAGCAGAATAATCGAGTAAGAAGGGACTTTGGAGATCTTCTAGTCCAACCTTGGTAAGGCCACACTTGGAATACTGCATCCAGTATTTGGTCACCACGATGTAAAAAAGATGTTGAGACTCTAGAAAGAATGCAGAGAAGAGCAACCAAGATGATTGGGGGACTGGAGGCTGAAACATATAAGGAAAGGTTGATGGAATTGGGTATGTCTAGTTCAGTGGTTCTCAACCTTCCTAAATGCCGCGACCCTTTAATACAGTTCCTCATGTTGTGGTGACCCCCAACCCCCCATCCAGCTGGCCGGGGAGTATCAAAAACTTGACCAAAAAAAAGAGGAAAAAATGGGAAAGTATAGGTAATCCTCGACTTACAACAATTCGCTTAGTGACTGTTTGAAGTTACAAGAGCACTGAAAAAGCGAATTATGATCATTGTTCACACTTATGATTGTTGCAGCATCCCCAGGGTTATGTGATTTACATTCGGATGCTTGACAACTGATTCATACTTATGACATTCAGTGTCTCAGGGTCATGTGATCAATGGCCAGGAGGCGTGGCCAGCTGGTCACTCAGGTTGCAGAGTGCCTGTGGGGGGGGGGAATCTGTGGGTCTCTGGGATGGGACTGGGGTGGGTGCCTGCCTTCCTTCCCTCCCCTTGTCCCTTCCTTCCTTTTCTTTCTTTCCTTCACCTCCCTCTTAGTCTCTTCCTCCTTCCCTCCCTCTCCCATTGTCCCTTCCTTTTCTTCCTTTCCTTCACCTCACTTAGTCTCTTCCTCTTTTCCTCCCTCTTTCCCATTGTCCCTTCTTTCCTTCCTTTCCTTCACCTCCTTCTTAGGCTCTTCCTCCTTCCCTCCCTCTCTCCCATTGTCCCTTTCTTCTTTCCTTCCTTTTCTTCCCCTCCCTTAGTCTATTTGTCCTTCCCTCCCTCTCCCATTGTCCCTTCCTTCCTTCTTCCCTTCCTTTCCTTCACCTCCTTAGTCTCTTCCTCCTCCTCTCCCATTGTCCCTTCCTTCCTTCTTTCCTTCCTTTCCTTTCCTTCCCTTCCCCTCCCTCTTAGTCTCTTCCTCCTTCCCTCCCTCTCCCTTTGTCCCTTCCTTCCTTCCTTCCTTCCCTCTTTGTCCCTTCCTTCCCTCCCTTCCATTGTTCCTTCCTTCCTTCCCTCTCTCATTGTCCCTTACTTCCCTCCCTCTTCGTCCCTTCCTTCCTCCCCCCCCCGTGCCCAGGAAGGGACAAGGGGAGGGGGATAGGCTGCCAGCATGGCTGGGGGCTTTGTTGCCGGTGGCCATGGTGACATGCCCAACCTGCCTGTGCCTCACTTGCTCAGCTTCGGCGGAAGACATGCCGCTTGCTAAGTTAGCAGAAGCTCCAGGATCAGCTCCGGGCTACAGCTGATTTGCGCTTCTGCTAAATTAGCAAGTGGCATGTTTTCTAGCACAGCTCGAGCAAGTTTGCTGGGCAGGACCCAAGGAGAGCAGCTACAGCTGATCTGCACTTCTGGGCTGCTCTGCAGAAGCGCGGATCAGCTGTAGAGGTTTGCCCCGATCCTGGACAAGAGAGAAGGAAGGAAGGATGGCAGGGACAAGGGGAAAGAGGGAGGGAAGGAGGGACAAAGAGGGAGGCGAAGGAAAGGAAGGAGGGAAGGGACAAGGGGAGAGAGGGAGGGAAGGAGGGACAAAGAGGGAGGCGAAGGAAAGGAAGCAAGGAAGGAAGCAAGGAAGGAAGGAAGGACAATGGGAGAGGGAGGGAAGGAGGAAGAGACAAGAGGGAGGGAAGGAAAGGAAAGGAAGTTCCAGCCAGCAGAGTCTGCTCAGCCCGGCTGCCAAGGAACAGAAGAGCACAAAGCCAAGGGGAAGAAGGTGGCGGTTTCCTCCCAAAGGGGGCTCCTTTTCTCCACCCCTTCCCTGGGTTTGTGGGGAATTTCTTGTCACCAATGATGACAGGTGCTCCTTTGATCCTGCCGCGAGCTTTCTCGCCCCCTTTGCTTCTTCCCCCCCCCCCCCACACACACTTTCGTGAGGACTGTGGTGCCCTTGGGAAGCTGATCGTGCTTTGAAGCTTAGGAGAGGAGGAGGAGTGGCTTCCTCCTTCCCTCCCTCTCTCCCTGTCAAGCACCAGCGGGCTTGACATGAACGGGCAGAGGAGGAGACGAGGTTGGGTGGGGTGGCAAAGGAGACCGGCGGCCGTCACCAGACCTCCCGGCTGACAAGCGCAAGTTCAGGGGTCGCCAGCTGACGAGCGCAGGAGTTGGGTGCTGTGGCAGCCTCCCCTTTGGTGACCTGTGTGCACGAGAAGAAGTCAATCCAGTTGCTGCACAATGAGTCTCTGGGGAGGGCGGGGCCTTGCTCTGCACCTCCGCTCTTCATGCGCCCCCTGCAGGGCACATTTGGTAGAGTTCGTGCAGACTGGTGCCAAGCAGCTTATTTTCCACAAACAAGTGAGGTGGAGCGGGGGGGAAGGAGAGAAGGCGGTTGACAAGCCCTGCCTAAGACCATCGGAAATATGTGTTTCACAGGCAACCCCTGTGAAAGGCTCGTGCGACCCCCAAAAGGGTCGCGACCCACAGGTTGAGAACCGCTGGTCTAGTTTAATGAAGAGAAGGACGAGGGGGGACATGATAGCAGTGTTCCACTATCTCAGGGGCTGCCTCAAAGAAGAGGGAGTCAAGCTATTCTCCAAAGCGCCTGAAGGCAGGACAAGAAGCAACGGATGGAAACTAATCAAGGAGAGAAGCAACCTGGAATTAAGGAGAAATTTCCTGACAGAACAATTGACCAGTGGAACAACCTCCCTCCAGAAGCGGTAAATGCTCCAACACTGGAAGTTTTAGGAAGAGACTGGACAGCCATTTGTCTGAAATGGTGTAGGGTTTCCTGCCTGAGCAGGGGGTTGGACTAGAAGACCTCCAAGGTCCCTTCCAACTACTACTACTACTACTACTACTACTACTTATTATTATTATTGTTGTTATTATTATACCTCCTGCTCAAGTGTATCATTCTGAACAAATGGCTGTCCAAATATCTTCTTCAAAACGTCCACAATTTCTGGAGGCAAGTCGTTCCACTGATTAATTGTGCTCACTGTCAGAGAATTTCTCCTTAGTTCCAGGTTGCTTCTCTCCTTGATTAGTTTCCATCCGATGCTTCTTGTCCTGCCTTCAGGCACTTTGGAGAATAGCTTGACTCCCTCTTCTTTGGGGCAGCTCCTGAGATACTGGAACACTGCCTTGTCCTTCTTTTCACTAGACCAGACATACACAATTCCTGTAGCCAGTTTTCCAAAGCACCAGAAGGCAAAACAAGAAACAACGGATGGAAACTAATCAAGGAGAGAAGAAACCTGGAATTAAGGAGGAACTTCCTGACAGTGAGAACAACTAATGAATGGAACGATTTGCCTCCAGAAGTCGTGGGGGCTCCATCGCTGGAGGTTTTTAAGAAGAGACTGGACAGCCAGTTGTCTGAAATGGTGCAGGGTCTCCTGCTTGACCAGGGGTTGGACTAGAAGACCACTATGGTCCCTTCCAGATCCATTTCTGATGCAACACGTCCCACTTCTTAATCCTGAAGCTTTCTGTTCTCATCCCCACGGTCATTTTTGCTTGCAGAAAAACGCCTGTTTCCTACCAGAAGATCTGAAAAATTTTTACCTCATGACGGACGGTTTCCAAATGACCTGGAGCGTCAAATTTGATGGTAAGGCTCTCCGGCCCCTTCTCGATCCCTGGTTATTGACCTATTTTGGCCATATCCTACATCAGGGGTGGGCAACCTCGGCGCTTTTATGACTCGTGGACTTCAACTCCCAGAATTCCTGAGTCAGCTATACTGACTC
This sequence comes from Bothrops alternatus, assembly GCA_034064705.1. Taxonomy (NCBI): domain Eukaryota; kingdom Metazoa; phylum Chordata; class Lepidosauria; order Squamata; family Viperidae; genus Bothrops; species Bothrops alternatus. The sequence goes on from JARGCV010000114.1 coordinate 115,158, forward strand.
AGGAATTCTGGGAGTTGAAGTCCACGAGTCATAAAAATGCCGAGATTGCCTACTCCGAGATGGATCGCTGGAGGTTTTCAAGAAAAAATTGGACGGTCCATTGTCCAGGATGGAAGAACAATTCCTGCTTGGGCAGTGGGCTGGACTAGAAGACCTCCAAGGGTCCCTATCAGCCCTTTGATTTGGGGATTCTAATTCAAGGAAGGATGTTTCTGACTCCAGGCAGGATTATAGCTGCTCCTCGAATCACGACTGTAATAGAGTCTGCTCACTATGGCCGTCAGCCGTGACAGTTCTAAAGCAAGCCGTCATGTGGCAGACCCGATTACAGATAATCCTCAACTTACAACCATTCGTTTAGTGACCATTGGAAATTGCAACAACGCTGGAAAAAAGCGACTTGTGACTGTGTTTCACACTTACGACTGTTGCAGCATCCCCAGGGCTGCACGATCAAAATTCAGACGCTTGCCAGCTGGTTCATACTTACGACGGTTGCTGGGTCTCCCTGGGTCACGCGATCCCCTTTCTCGACCTTCCCACAAGCAACGTCAACAGGGAAGCCAGATTCGCTTAACGATGGTGTGCTAACTTGACAACTGCAGCGATTCACTTAACAACGGTGGCAAGGCAGGTCGTAAAATGGGACAAGACTCACCTCACAAATGTCTCGCTTAGCAACGGACGTTTTGGCCTCATTTCCTGGTCGTAAGTCGAGGACTAACCTGCCTGCAAAATTTTTGTTGCTTGCAGCCATTAAGCAAATTGCCATGGTCGTTAATTGAGTCCACAGTTACTTAGCAACTCACGTCCGTGGTGATGCGCTTAACGACTGCCGCAAAACAGCAGGTATAGTAAGGTCGGGAGCATGATGAAAGCAAACCCATTGTTTACTGCGGGTGTGTTTTTGCAGAAAACCAGAAGTAAGCGCCATGATTATGTTTTGCAAAAACAGCATAAATTGTGGTCATGTGACTGTAGGAAACAACCTACAAACCACCATAAATGCAAATACATTTCACATGACAGGACCAGGCCTCAAATCACCCATCCAGATTTCATGCTTAAGGTAGGACTCGAACTCACCATCTCCTGTTGATTGGCCCAAAGTCATCCAACCGGCTTTAAGTGCCTATAGCGGGGCTGGAACTCACCGTCTCCTGATGACTGGCCCTTTATAACTTCAGAAGTGGGTCGTAAGTACCTTTTGGGGGGAGGGTTCCATCATAGTTTACTACGCAACTGGTCATAAGATGAGTAGTTCTGCTTCTTTGGGTTCAATTCGTGCTCTCCTGGTTTTATTTTTGAGAAAATGCAACCCATTCAGCAGTGAAAGAAAGCCGAGAGGACTGTTAACAGTGTTGAGATTTTTGTTTTTTTAAATATATTTTATTAGATGTAAGGTTTGGGCGTAGCGTATTATGTGAACCAGGTTCTTTTCTCTTCCAGATAACCCTGTTTCCCTGGGCTGTATGATGATTAACAGCATCTCCAAGCTAACCCGTCTCAGCGTTTCACCTGCGTACGCTTTGCCCAGTGCGCCAACCCTGGCTGATCTGGAAGACTCTGACGAGGAGGAAGGTACACACACAAAGACATACACACACACACAAACACAGAGAGAGAGAGAAAGAGAGAAGAAAGAAAGAAAGAAAGAAAGAAAGAAAGAAAGAAAGAAAGAAAGAAAGAAAGAAAGAAGGAAGGAAGGAAGGAGGAAGAAAGAAAGAAAGAAAGAAGGAAAGAAGAAAGAAAGAAAGAAAGAAAGAAAGAAAGAAAGAAAGAAAGAAAGAAAGAAAGAAAGAAAGAAGGAGGAAGGAAGGAAGAAGGAAGGAAGAAGGAAGGAAGGAAGGAAGGAAGGAAGGAAGGAAGGAAGGAAAGATTACTATTGCTTATCTGATTATAAGATCCTCTCTCTCTCCCCCTTCCTCTTTGCTTCTCCGACACGAAGATCCAAAGCTGTTTAGGACAGACTTTATTTTTTATTATTATTTATTAGATGTTTATCCCGCTTTTATTATTTTTATAAATGCCTCCGAAAGCAGAGCAAGAAGCACTAGAGCAGCGGTTCTCAACCTGTGGGTCGCGACCCCATTTGGGGTCGAACGACCATTTCATGGGGGTCGCCAAACATCGCAGTCCGCCATTTTTTTTGGTCGGCCATTTTTTCCCCTTTGCAATGCGGGGTGCCGCGCATGCGCGATGTGGGCCTGCCATTTTTTTTTTGGTCGGCCATTTTTTTTTTTGGGTCGGCCATTTTTTTTTGGTCGGCCATTTTTTCCCCCTTTGCGATGTGGGCCGTCGCGCATGTGCGATGCGCCCCGTCGCGTCGTGCATGCATGATGCGCCCCATCGCGCCGCGATGCGCAATGCGGGCCGGGGTCGCACCGCGCTTGTGCAGCGCGGGCTGGGGTTGAGCCCCGGAAAAGGTTGAGAACCGCTGCACTAGAGGGAAGCCAATCAAGGAGAGAAGCAACCTGGAATTAAGGAGAAACTTTCTAACAGTGATGACAATTAGCCAAGTGGAACAGCTCGCCTTTGGAAACTGGGGGTGCTCCATCACTGGAGGTCTTTGAGACTGGACAGCCAGCTGCCTGAAACGGTACAGGGTCTCCTGCTTGAGCAGGGGGGTGGGCTAGGAAGGTCCCCAGCCTTTTGGGCACCAGGGACCAGTTCCATGGAGAAAGGTTTTTCCGCACACCGAAAGGTGCGTGGTTTTGTGTGCTGCCTTCATCCCACGGATGGGGCTTCGCTTGTTTGTGTGGACCAGTTGCTGGCATGCCGCAGGCCGGTACTGGTCCACGGACCAGGGGTTGGGGACCCCTGGATTAGAAGACCTCCAAAGTCCCTTTCAACTCTGTTATTCTGTATTCTATTTTTTTTTCTGCCATCTTTTTTACTACCCAGATCTTAGCAAGATGGAATTCTGGGTTTCCCCAATTCTTTGTCCATCAACCACCAGGGCTGTCAATCAATCAGAACAGAGCTGGAAGGGGCCTTGGAAGTCTTCTAGTCTAGTGGTCCCCAAGCTTGGCACCTTTAAGACTTGTGGACTTCAACTCCCAGAATTCTTCAGCCAGCTTAGCTGGCTGAGGAATTCTGGGAGTTGAAGTCCACAAGTCTTAAAAGTGCCATGGTTGGAGACCCCCATTCTAGTCCAACCCCCTGCTCACGCAGGAGACCCTGTACCATTTCAGACAAATGGCTGTCCAATCTCTTCTTGAAAACCTCCAGTGATGGAGCACCCACAACTTCTGGGGGCAGGTCGTTCCCCTGGTTAATTGTTCTCCCTGTCCGGGAATTTCTCCCTAATTCCTGCCAGAGAAAGGAATTTGTCTGTTTTCTTGGCTGTTCCTTCCACAGGTAACAAGGAACACCCAAAGAGGCCTCACCTGGACTCCCGATCTCTGATCTTCGAATTAGATTCCTGTTCAGGCAACGGGAAAGTCTGCCTGGTCTACAAGAACACCAAGCCGGGTATGTTGCTAATCAGAATCTAAAACCTGCCACGTGAGCGTAATCATTCACTCTTTGTAGACCACGGTTTCTGAGTTTCAGGATTGGATGAACCCAACCATTGCTCACCTAAGCCTCAAATCACGGCTTAGGCTGGTTCAGAATCCCATCCATGACTTGGCAGTTGTAGAAAAGTCAGAAGTAGCACAGCAGTGAGAAGAACCCTAGTTTCTTTCAACCGTCGTTGGGGCCCACTTGAGGAGAAGGAAGGTTCCCAAACAGTGGGGGAAGCCAAGTTTTTTATAGCTGTTGAAGGAAGCAAGATGGGAAATTCTAGGGTTCTGACTGGCTCGCCAGTTTCGGGGAAGGTAGACATGTCCCTAGTTAGTGAGTGAGTTAGTAAGTTAGTGAGCTCCTCCTCATGACAACAACCCTGTGAGGTGGGTTGGGCTGAGAGTGTGACTGGCCTAAGGTTACCCAACCTTAGGTGGGACTAGAATTCACAGTCTCCTGGTGATTGGCCCAAAGTCACCCAAATGGCTTTAATGCCTATAGGGGGACTAGAATTCACCCTCTCCTGGTGATTGGCCCAGAATTACCCAGCCAGATTTCATGCCTAAGGAAGGACTAGAACTCACCCTCTCCTGGTGATTTGCCCAAAGTCACCTAGTTGGCTTTCATGACTAAGACAGGACTAGAACTCACCCTCTCCTGGTAATTGGCCCAAAGTCACCCATTGGGTTTTCATGGCTAAGGCAAGACTAGAACTCACCCTTTCCTGGTGATTGGCCCAAAGTCACCCAGCCAGATTTCATGGCTAAGGCAAAACTAGAATTCACCCTTTCCTGGTGATTGGCCCAAAGTCACCCATCAGGATTTCATGGCTAAGGCAGGACTAGAATTCACCTTCTCCCACTGATTGGCCCAGAGTTACCCAGCCGGATTTCATGCCTAAGACAGGACTAGAACTCACCATCTCCCACTGATTGGCCCAAAGTCACCCAGCCAGATTTCATGGCTAAGGCAAGACTAGAACTCACCCTTTCCTGGTGATTGGCCCAAAGTCACCCATCGGGTTTTCATGGCTCAGGCAAGACTAGAACTCACCCTTTCCTGGTGATTGGCCCAAAGTCACCCAACCAGATTTCATGGCTAAGGCAAAACTAGAATTCACCCTTTCCTGGTGATTGGCCCAAAGTCACCCATCAGGATTTCATGGCTAAGGCAGGACTAGAATTCACCTTCTCCCACTAATTGGCCCAAACTCACCCATCAGGATTTCATCACTAAGGCAGGACTAGAATTCACCGTCTCCTGGTGATTGGCCCAAAGTCACCCATCCGGATTTCATGCCTAAGACGGAACTAGAACTCACCGTCTCCTAGGGAGATTGTTTCCCCCCCCCCAATGAACTGAGCCTCAGTTAACTCAGCCAAATGTTCTGGGTTTGCCTTAGTGAGCTGGCACTGCCCCCTAAGTGAAAACGTGGCTGGTAAAATCTGTGAACGGAGGGAATTCAGTTGTTTGTGCAGAGCATCAAAGGAAGGAGTCTTTTGACCAGTTTCCTAACTTTTGCGATCGTCTTCCATCTCCACCTTAGTTGTCAGCCCCGAATCGGAAATCTGGTTCCTGGACCGAGGCCTTTACTGGCACTTCCTCACCAAATCCTTCACCGCTTATTACCGGCTTCTGATCACTCATCTGGGACTCCCCCAGTGGCAGTACATCTTCACCAGCTACGGCCTCAGCCCCCAGGCCAAGGTGAGTGAGGGCAGCCCCTTCTTCAGAAGCCTTTTCTTGAGACGGATGAGAGGGAAGAAAGGAGAGGAGAGAGAGAAAAGAATAAAGGAGGGGAGAAGGAAGTAGGAAGGTTGGAGGAGAAGAGGAGAAGTGGGGAGAAAGGGGAGGAGAGTGGTGAAGGAAAGAGAAGAGGAGAGGGATGAGAGGGAAGAAAGGAGAGGAGAGAGAAAAGAGTAAAGGAGGGGAAAAGGAAGTAGGAAGGCTGGAGGAGAAGAGAAGTGGGGAGAAAGGGGAGGAGAGGGGTGAAGGAAAGAAGAGGAGAGGGATGAGAGGGAAGAAAGGAGAGGAGAGAGAAAAGAGTAAAGGAGGGGAGAAGGAAGTAGGAAGGCTGGAGGAGAAGAGAAGTGGGGAGAAAGGGGAGGAGAGGGGTGAAGGAAAGAGAAGAGGAGAGGGATGAGAGGGAAGAAAGGAGAGGAGAGAGAAAAGAGTAAAGGAGGGGAGAAGGAAGTAGGAAGGTTGGAGGAGAAGAGAAGTGGGGAGAAGGGAGGAGAGGTGAAGGAAAGAGAAGAGGAGAGGGATGAGAGGGAAGAAAGGAGAGGAGAGAGAAAAGAGTAAAGGAGGGGAGAAGGAAGTAGGAAGGTTGGAGGAGGAGAAGTGGGAGAAAGGGGAGGAGAGGGGTGGAAAGAGAAGAGAGGGATGAGAGGGAAGAAAGGAGAAGAGAGAGAAAAGAGTAAAGGAGGGGAGAAGGAAGTAGGAAGGCTGGAGGAGAAGAGAAGTGGGGAGAAAGGGGAGGAGAGGGGTGAAGGAAAGAGAACATAAGAACATAAGAAGAGCCATGCTGAATCAGGCCAAAGCCCATCGAGTCCAGCATTCTGTGTCACACAGTGGCCCACCAATTGTACATGGGGATCTTGAGCAGAAAGAGAAGGCAAAACCCTCCCTTTCCCTTGACCCCCAACAAATGGTACTCAAGGGAATCCTGCCTGCCTCAACCAACATAGAGGCGGCACATGGACATCTGTTTTAATAACCACCGATACACTTTGCATCCATGAATCTATCTAGCCCTGCCTTGAAGCTGTCAAGGCTGACAGCTGTCACGACCCCTTCAGGAAGTGAATTCCATAAATCAACGACCCTCTGGGTGAAGAAATATTTCCCTTTATTTGTCCTCACTTTCTTAGCTATGAGCTTTAGGGAGTGCCCCCTTGTCCTGGTATTGTGTGATAGAGAAAAGAATTTTTCCCTATCCACCTTTTCTATCCCATGCATGATTTTATACACTTCGATCAAGTCACCCCTTAAACGCCGTCTTTCAAGGCTGAAGAGACCAAGGCGTTGCAATCTGGTTTCATAAGGGAGGCGCTCCATTTCCTTGATCCTTCTTGTTGCCCTTTTTTGCACCTTTTCCAGTTCCATTATATCCTTCTTGAGGTGCGGTGACCAGAACTGTACATAGTACTCCAAGTGTGGTCTCACCATCGATTTGTACAGAGGCAATACAACACTTGCTGACTTATTTTCAATTCCCTTCCTAATCATGCCAAGCATGGAATTTGCTTTTTTTACTGCTGCTGCGCATTGGGTTGACATCTTCATCGAGCTGTCCACCAAAACCCCAAGATCCCTTTCTTGGGTTGTCTCAGAAAGTTTGGTCCCCATCAGTTGGTAAGTATAATTGGGGTTCTTTGCCCCGATGTGCATAACTTTGCACTTGTTTAGGTTAAAATGCATTTGCCACTTTGTTGCCCACTCACACAATTTCGAGAGATCCTTCTGGAGCTCCCGACAATCAGTTTCACTTTTCACAACCCGGAACAATTTAGTGTCATCAGCAAACTTGGCTACCTCACTATTAACTTCTACATCCAGATCATTGATGAATAAATTAAAAAGTAAAGGTCCCCAAACTGAACCTTGGGGTACACCACTTCTCACTTCTTTCCATCCGGAGAATTGTCCATTTATTGCCACCCTTTGCTTCCTACAATTTAGCCAGTTACCAATCCAGGACAAGACCTGTCCTCTAATTCCGTGGCTGGAGAGCTTTTTTAGGAGCCTTTGGTGAGAAACTTTGTCAAAAGCCTTTTGAAAGTCAAGATATACAATATCAACTGGGGCCCCTTTATCTATGTATTTATTTAAACCCTCAAAGAATTCTAACAAGTTAGTAATGCATGATTTGCCTTTGCAGAAACCATGTTGATTTTCATTCAGCAATGCCTGTTTTTCTATGTGCCCTGTAATTTTATCTTTAATAATGGTTTCCATCAGTTTGCCTGGAACTGAGGTTAGACTGACTGGTCTATAGTTTCCTGGATCACCTCTGGATCCTTTCTTGAAGATCGGGGTTATATTTGCTTCCCTCCAATCCTCCGGTACAGTGCCTGATCTTAGAGAAAGATTGTATATTTTAGCTAGAAGTTCAGCAATTTCACACTTGAGTTCCTTGAGAATTCTAGGGTGGATGCCATCTGGACCCGGCGATTTGTTGACGTTTAGTTTAGAAAGGCATGCAAGAACATCTTCCTTGTTTATCTCTATCAGGTTTAATTCTTCTATTTCCCTCCCTGGGAAAACTAATTCAGTGGCAGGCAGATGTTCTCTATCCTCCTCGGTGAAAACGGAGGCAAAGAAGTCATTTAGCCTCTCAGCAATCTCCTTGTCTTCTCTGATTATCCCCTTCTGACCATTGTTATCAAGTGGCCCAACTGATTTTCTGGTTGGGTTCCTGCTTCTGATGTACTTAAAAAAGGTTTTGTTATTATTTTTAATATTCTTGGCTATATGCTCCTCAAAGTCTCTCTTGGTTTTCATAACTATCGCCTTGCATTTGGTCTGCCAGAGTTTGTGATCCCTCCTGTTCTCCTCGGTAGGAAGAGCCTTCCATTTCTTAAATGAGTTTTTCTTCTTTCCAATAACCTCCTTTACCTCATTCGTAAGCCATACTGGTATCCTCTTGGACTTTCCAATCCTCTTTCTTCTTTTAGGAATGCATTTTATTTGAGCCTGCTGTAACGTATTTTTAAACAGTTTCCAAGCATTTTGGAGGGATTTGACTTTTTTTACTGTTCCTTTTAGTTTCTTCTTTACTATTTCCCTCATTTTGTCAAAATTTCCTCTGTGAAAGTTTAAGGTCTCTGTGTTAGTTTTCACTGACAATTTGCTATCCATGGTTAAGTTGAAGGTTATTGTGTTGTGATCGCTGGTTCCTATGGGCTCGGTTACAAGCACATCATGAACCAAATCCTGTGCATTAGTTAGAACCAAGTCCAGGATCCCCTTTCCCCTGGTAGGTTCCATGACCATCTGCTCAAGGGAATAATCGGCTAACATGTCGAGGAACCTTGTCTCTCTTTCATGTGTAGAACAAGAATTTACCCAATCTATTTGGGGATAGTTGAAGTCCCCCATTATGACTACCCTATTTCTTTTTGAGGCCTCCTTAAATTCTTTTTCCAAACAGCAATCTGCCTCTGGAGGAGAAGAGAAGAGAGGAGAGAGAAAAGAGTAAAGGAGGGGAGAAGGAAGTAGGAAGGCTGGAGGAGAAGAGGAGAAGTGGGAAGAAAGGGGAGGAGAGTCGTGAAGGAAAGAGAAGAGGAGAGGAAGAAGAGGGAAGGAGGGAAGAGAAGAAAGGGAGAAAGAAGGTAGAGAAGAAGGAGTGTGGATACAGTGAAACGGGAAATGGGCGAGCAACACCAAAAGTCACGTGTATGTATTTATTTCATTTTATGAAAAGTATCTTATATACGAATGTAAAAAGAGTGTATGTTAACATCTGATAAATATCACGGTATATGTATGGGGGAGAGTTTGGGAAAATAAAAAATAAAAAATTATTTTTTTTTTTAAAAAAAGAAGCCTTTTCTTGCACCTGGAAGGGACCTGGGAGGTCCTCTAGTCCAACCCCCTGCTCAGCCAGGAAACCGTATTCCATTTTAGACAAAGGGCTGCCCAATCTCTTCTTAAAAACCTCCTGTGATGGAACACCCACCACTTCTGGAGGCAGGTCGTTCCACTGGTGAATTAACAGAATCTCTGAGTTGGAAGGGACCTCCAACTCGACCTGGAGACCCTACGCCAGGGGTTCTCAACCTTGGCAACTTTAAGACTTGTGGACTTCAACTCCCAGAATTCCTCAGCCAGCTTTGCTGGCTGAGGAATTCTGGGAATTGAAGTCCACAAGTCTTAAAGTTGCCAAGGTTGAGAACCCCTGCCCTACGCCCTATCAGGGAAACGGCTGTCCAGTCCCTTCTTAAAAACTTGTGGTGTTGGAGCATGTTGGCAAAATGGGCTGGAGCTGGAGCCCTTGACCTACAATTTCAGTGGCCGTTTGAAATTACAACAGCACAGAAAAAAGATGAATTATGACCGTTTTTCACATTTATGACCATTGCAGCATCCCCACAGCCACTTAACAACCGCGGCGATTCACTTGACATTGGTGGCAAGAAAAGATGGTAAAGTGGGGGCAAGAGTCACATGGCCAGTGCCTTGCTTAGCAACGGAAATTTGGGGATGGAGAACGAAGTGCCAAAGGGAGATAAATTACTAGTAAAGGAGAATCTTTGTAGCTCAGGGTTGACGTGAAGGATCCTTGGCGCCCTCTGAACTTGGTAGTTTCCTTGCAGACGTTTCACGACCCAAACTAGGTAACGTCATCAGTACTAGAAGGAGAAGGGTTTACAGAGACGTAGAATTGTGGGGTCCTTGGTGCCCTCTGAACTTGATGGTTTATTTGCAGACGTTTCATGACCCAACTAGGTAACGGAATCAGGGCTAGAAGGAGAGCTTTGCAGAGAAGTGGAGGAGGAGGAGGAGGAGAAGGAGGAGGAGAGGAAGAGGAGATAATTGTGGGGTCCTTGGTGCCCTCTGAACTTGATGGTTTATTTGCAGACATTTCATGACCCAACTAGGTAACAGTATCAGTGCTAGAAGGAGAGAGCTTTGCAGAGGAGGAGGACTGTGGGATCCTTGGTGCCCTCTGAACTTGGTGGTTTCCTTGCAGATGTTTCATGACCCATCTAGGTGACATCAAGGCGAGAAGAGAATGGGGTTTGCTCTCAGTTTACACTCTGGTGCCTTGCTTGGTCAGTGTTGGTGGGGGTGGACTTAGAGGTATTTTGGTTGCGCGGTTTCCTCTTTGCTTGTTTGGCGGTTCCTTGATTGGGGCATTGTTTACCTCCTGAGTGTTGGTCTGATGTTAATCTATGCTCCTCTGGGTATTGACTGCTGGTAGGGGAGTGTTTTGATCTCCCCCCCCTTTTTTTGGCGTTTTAACTATTTAACTTGAACGGTATGTAGATTTATTTATTTTATTAATCAAATTTCTATACCGCCCCTCTCCCGAAGGACTCGGGGCGGTGTACAGCCTAAAATTTAAAAAACATATAAATATACAAAATTTAAAATAATTAAAAATAAATTAAATCATTTGGCCAAAATCCCATTTAAAACCCAAAACATACAAAATTTAAAATCTTAAAAAATACTCAGTCCCCTAAAACATTTTGACCCTATTGGAACCGAAGCTTCTATGCCAGGCCGGCCTGTCGGAAAAGGAATGTTTTTAGTTCCTGACGGAAGGTGCGTAAATCTGTTATTATACGGAGTTCGGGGGGGGAGCTCGTTCCATAACGTGGGAGCTCCCACAGAGAAGGCTCTCCCCTTGGGGGTCGCCAGCCGGCACTGTCTGGCCGACGGCTCCCTGAAGAGGCCCTCTCTGTGGGAGCGTACCGGACGGCGGGAGGTATTTGCTGGCAGTAGACAGTCCTGTAAGTATCCGGGTCCGATGCCATGGAGCGCTTTAAAAGTGGTCACTAACACCTTGAACCGCACCCGAAAGACCACCGGCAACCAGTGCAACTCACGCAGGAGCGGTGTTACGTGGGAGCGCCACGACGCTCCCATTACTACCCGCGCGGCCGCATTCTGGGCAAGTTGGAGCTTCCGGATGCACCTCAAGGGGAGCCCCATGTAGAGAGCATTACAGTAGTCCAGCCTGGAGGTCACGAGGGCATGAGTGACTGTGCGTAGCGAGTCCCGGTCTAGGAAGGGACGCAACTGGCGCACCAGGCGAACCTGGTAGAACATCCTCCCGGCCACGGCCGTCAGATGGTCCTCTAAGGACAGCCGTGAGTCCAGGAGGATTCCCAAATTGCGAACCCTTCCTGTGGGAGCCACTGTTTCGCCCCCAATACACAGCGATGGAATCAGCTGGCTGTACCGGGACGACGGTAACCACAGCCACTCGGTCTTGGAGGGGTTGAGCTTGAGTCCGTTTCTTCCCATCCATACCCGCATGGCCTCCAGACACTGGGTCAGCACGGCAAGGGCATAGATGTTGTCTATCTCTTTGTGCCTGTTGATGGCTGCTTTGTCTGAGTGCCAGACTTCCAGGAATTCTCTAGCCTTTCAGAACTTGGCTTGGTCTGGGATGCTCACGCCTTCCCAGTTCAAACTAGGGTCGAGTCTGTCCATAAATTGTGAAATTAAAAGAGTTTTCATCTTTAAGAGTTTCCCCGCTCCTTCCTCGCACTGATGACGTTCCCTAGCTGGAGAATGAAACGTCTGCAAGAAAACAAGCACGCTCAGAGAGCATCGAGGGAGACAAATTAGCCGGGGGTCCCTTCCTCTCCTGCTTTCCCCTTCCCAAACCCCGGCTCTGACTTCCCTTTTTCTCTTCCTCGTCTTGCAGCAATGGTTCAACATGTACAAACCCATCACACTCAACACGGAGCGGCTGTCGGAAGTGGCTGACGCGTTCGTCAACAAGCTGGACCCCAATAAGGTTTTCCGTAGCAAGACCAAGATGCCTCCGGTGAAGAAGAGATTGCCATCCCAGCTGGCCCCCTCCCAGAAGAGCCAGACGGCCGGAGGGTCTCCCCGGAACCCTCCGCAGGGCGGGAGCTTGTCAAGAAGACGGGAAACGCAGCCTTGAGCCTCCCTCTGGATTCCCACCCACCCACCCATCCTAACCGGTCCCCCTAGAACAGCGGTTCTCAACCTTTTTCAGGCTGCGACCCCGACCTGCACCGCGCATCCGTGGCGCGACAGCCCGCATCGTGCATGCACAGCACGATGGCCCGCATCGTGCATGCACGGCGCGATGGCCCGCATCGTGCATGTGCGGCGCGACGGCCCGCATCGTGCATGCGCGGCGCGACGGCCCACATCGCGCATGCGCGGTGCTGTCACCTGCGCCGGCCGAGGGGAAAAGGGGGAAAAAAATGGCGGACTGCGTTGTTTGGCGACCCCCGTGAAATGGTCGTTCGACCCCAAATGGGGTCGCGACCCACAGGTTGAGAACCGCTGCCCTAGAAGTTGCCAGCCTCCTAGCTCCACCTGGCTCCTTCTGCTTTGCAGGACTTAAATATTTATTGCCGAATATTTATTGCCACAGACTTGAAGCCCTGCCTGATTTTTTTGGGGGGGGGAGACACCTGCAACTCTTCCAAAAGACAAAAGAGTGGGAGGGGGAAAGGGGTGTTTTTAATGCACTCGTTCTCTTATCCCGGATTTGCACGGAATTGTTCCCACACCTATCGCAAGGCTAATTACTTCCTTCTCCCCCGCCCCTGCTCTCCCTCTTTCCTTTTTTCTCTTCCATCTCTCCCTACCTCCTTCTATCCCTTCTTTTTTCCTTCTTCCTCTCTCCCTCCCCTTCATTTTCCTTCCTTCCATGCTCCCTCTCTTCCTTTCTTTCCCTTCTTCCTTCTATCCATCCTCCCTTCTCCCTCCCACCCTCTCTTTCTCAACTTCCTTCCTTCTCTCTCACCCTCCCTCCTTTCTTCCTTTTTCCCTCCCTACCTCCTTCCTTCCTTTCTCCCTCCCCCTTCCTCCCCCTTCTTCCCTTTCTTTCTTTCCTTTGTTCCACCCTCCCTCCCTCCCTTTCTTTCCTTCTTCCCCCGCTTTCCCTCCTTCCTTTTTTCCCTTCCATCTCTCCCTACCTCCTTCCATCCCTTCCTTTTTCCTTCTTCCTCTCTCCCTCCCCCTTCCTCATTTTCTTTCCTTCCATGCTCCCTCTCTTCCTTTCTTTCCCTTCTTCCTTCTATCCATCCTCCCCCCACCCTTACTTTCTCACTCAACTTCCTTCTCTCTCGCCCTCCCTCCTTCCTTCCTTTTTCCCTCCTTCCCTCCCTGCCTCCTTCCTTCCTTTCTCCCTCCCCCTTCCTCTCCCTTCTTCCCTTTCTTTCCTTCGTTCCATCCTCCCTCCCTCCCTCCCTTTCTTTCCTTCATTCCATCCTCCCTCCCTTTCTTTCCTTCTTTCCTTCCATCTTCCCTCCCTCCCTCTCTGATAATACATCCCTGGTGAACTCGTAGGGCACCATTCCCCAGCCTGGCGCCCTTCAAACTGCAACTCTCAAGAGTAACCCAACCAGGTGGTCCAACCATATGGGATGAGAAGTTACAGAGGTTGCAGCCTGCTGGGGAAGATGGTCCCAGTAGTAGAGAAAAGCCATCTCCTTGCTTCTAGGCCTGGGTTCCAAAGAAAAGGTGATGAATTTAGGAAGATCTCAGCTGGTTTCTGACCAGAAATGGACAGGGATGGATTCTCCTTGGAACATGGACGCCTATTCTTGTCTCCACCACTGATCTTAAACAGGTAGATTTATTTTTTCCAAGTCTCTTTCTCGGGTGTCCATTGTCCTCCCTGATCAAAGCTGGTCTGCACGTCTTCTAGGACGGTGGACATCTGTCTCCACGTTGAGCAAGAGAACCATTCCTAGTGCAGCCCCCATAGGAGCTGATCAGTTCCATCTTTCTCCTCCCTGTCTTCCCCAAAGGATCTCCTGTGTTTCTTGAGGACCAGGAAGGAAAGCATGTTCAGATGTTCAAAAAACATAATCCTTTCAAAGCAGCCCTCTCTGGTCAAATGGGAGACGTCAACTCGGCCTCCGGGTCTTGCTTTGAAGGTTCTGGATCTGAGGGAGAGCGATTGTGGAAGTCTATGAAGATGTTGTAGATGAACATCCCAACAAGGCATCCAAGGGTTGGGGCCACCATCGGCACCCACCACCAGCAGTTGCCTGCTCTGAAAGAAGAAGGAAGTCCAGATTAGCAGTAGACCCTAAGCCAGGATATCTCAACCTTGGCCACTTGGAGATAGGTGGACTTCAACTCCCAGAATTCCCCAGCCAGCTAACTGGAGAATTCTGGGAATTGAAGCCCACACACTGAAATCCATGGGTCTCAACATTAAAGTCCACACATGTGTCTCAACCTTGGCCACTTGGAGATATGTGGACTTCAAATCCCAGAATTCCCCAGCCAGCATGGCTGGCGGAATTCTGGGAGTTGGAGTCCACACGCTGAAGTTCACACATGTGTCTCAACCTTGGCTGCTTGAAGACGTAGAGGAGGATCTTGGAGTTGGAAGGGACCTTGGAGGTCCTCTAGTCCAACCGCCTGCCGAGGCAGGAAACCCTACATCATTTCAGACAAATGACTGTCCAATCTCTTCCCAAAAACTTAACAGTGTTGAAGCATTCACAACCTCTGGAGGCAAGTCCCTCCACTGACTAATGTGGACTTCAACTCCCAGAATTCCTCAGCCAGCATGGCTAGTTGGAGAATTCTGGGAGTTGAAGTCTACATGTCTTCAAGCAGCCAAGGTTGACACACTCTGCCTTCAGCCATGACCTCTGCAGTATTGATTAGCCTTCTGCTCCCAAAACTGTGGTTCCTAGCTGACCCAGGGCATTGTGGGAATCCATTTTAACCCTGTAATAAATTGGAAGGTTAGTTTGATCTGAAAAGTTGCCTGGACCCCCAGAAGGTTGAGTGCTGCTCCTGGCAATTGGTGGACATTTCCTTGTATATTTTACTTATTTGTTTAAAAGATGTATATATATGTAGGTCTTTGGTTATTCGTGTTTTCTCCCCCGTAAAATTGGAAGTGTCATGGCGACGTTTCGACGAAGTCCCATTCGTCATCTTCAGGCTGGTGTTTTCGGCTTCGTGCTTCATTGCTCCTAGAAGCACAAAGCCGAAAACACCAGCCTGAAGATGACGAATGGGACTTCGTCGAAACGTCGGCAGAAGTTGGGAGTGCTCCATCGCTGGAGGTTTTTAAGAAAAGATTGGACAGCTATGTGTCTGGAATGGTATATATAGGTTCTCCTGCCTGAGCAGGGGGTTGGACTAGAAGACCTCCAAGGTCCCTTCCAACTCTGTTACGCTGTAAAGCTTATTGCTCCAAAATGGTAACCACCAGAAGTGTGAGCAATTACAATTATATGCCCTTATGACCACAATTCAGCCCCAAATTTTTCCTGCTAAGTGAAGAGAATTGGTAAGTGAGTTTTGCCCCCATTTTACAACCATTCTTGCCCTCGTTGTTAAGCGAATCAGTGCAGCTGATAAGTTAGTAACCCGGTGACTAAGGGAATCTGACTTCCCCATTGACTTTGCTTGCTAGTAGGTCACACAGGGTGATCACGTGACCCCAGGACACTGCGACCGTCATAAATATGAATCAGTGGCCAAGCCTCTGAATTTGGATCACGTGACCCTGGGGAGGCGGCCACGGTCATAAGGGTGAAAAAAGGTCATCAGCCCCTTTTTTCAGTGCCGTTGTAACTTCAAATGCTCACGGTCAAGGACTGCCTGTATTACAGGAAATGGGAAAAAAAAACACGCTTCCATACGGTGACAATATCACAACTTCGGCTTATGCTTGTTCAGATCTTCTTGAGCAGAGTCCTTCATGGTTTGAAACAAACCTAGTTAAAACAGCAGGTCAGCTCTTGGTGGATTCTAATGTAGATAGTTCTCAACAGCAACCATTTATTAATAAATATTATAATAATAATCGTAATAGTAGTAATAATAATAAAGTTGGAAGGGACCTTGGAGGTCATCTAATCCAACCCCCTGCTCAGGCACGAAACCCTATACCATTTCGGACAAATGGCTGTCCAGTCTCTTCTTAAAAACTTCCAGTGTTGGAGCATTCACAGCTTCTGGAGGCAGGTTGTTCCACTGGTCAATTGTTCTGACTGTCAGGAAGTTTCTCCTTAGTTCTAGGTTGCTTCTCTCCTTGGTCAGTTTCCATCCGTTGCTTCAGGTGCTTTGGAGAATAGCTTGACTCCCTCTTCTTTGGGGCAGCCCCTGAGATATTGGAAGACTGCTGTCGTGTCCCCCCTCGTCCTTCTCTTCATTAAACTAGACATACCCAATTCCAGCAACTTTTCCTTATATGATTTAGCCTCCAGTCCTCTGACCATCTTTGTTTATTGCAGCGGTTCTCAACCTTTTTCAGACCGAGACCCCACCTGCGCCGCCCATGCGCGGCGCGACCCCGACCTGCGCCGCGCATGCGCGGCACGACGGCCCAAACCGCGCATGCTCGGCATGCGCGCGACGGCCCGAACCGTGTATGTACGGCGCGACGGCCTGAACTGCGCATGCGTGGCACGTGCGGGACGGCCCAAACCGTGTATACACGGCGCGCGCAGGACAGCCTGAACCACGCATGCGCGGCATGACGGGCCGAATCATGCATGCACGGCGCAACGGCCCGAACCACGCATGCGCGGCATCCGCGGGACAGCCTGAACCGTGCATGTGCGGCATGCGTGGGACAGCTTGAACCGCACATGCGCGGCGCGTGCGGGACAGCTCGAACCGCGCATGTGCAGCGCGACGGGCTGAATCGCGCATGCGTGGCGCGCGTGCAACAGCCGAGGGGAAATGGAGAAAAAAAATGGCGGACTGCAGTGTTTGGAGACCCCCGTGAAACGGTCGTTTGACCCCAAATGGGGTCGCGACCCACAGGTTGAGAACCGCTGGTTTATTGAATGCTCAAAGTTGCAGCGGGACTGAAAAAAGGGACTTAACGACCGTTTTTCACATTTACGACCACTGCAGTATCCCCAGGGCCACGTGATCAAAATCCAGACGCTTGGCCACTGACTCATGTTTCTTTTTTTATATGTACATTTTATTAATTTTTTGCAATCATTAGGAAACAGCATGTTGTCTGGGTTCGTATGTTTAAAAAGTAATCATTTCTATAGTTCCATAATCGATATGTTAATTAATAATATATTTCTTTGATCTTCTCATTCCATAGTAGTCTTCTTTGATCAACGTTTAACAAATATCATTCTTAAAATTCAATATATATAAAGTGAAATACAAATCTTTTTCTTGTATTCATATGAATAACAGTAACATCAGAATATAGCATCTTTTTTTTAATCAGTTTATATTTCAGTTGTATTTATAGTAGTCATCTTATTAAATCATTATATGTCCTGTTTTCAAAATTCTTATTTAGACTTAGTTTCCCCTCTGTATTCAAACCATTCTTGTCAGCCCTAATTTTCTCAGACAAAATAACCTTTAAATATCGAACCTTTTTATTCATGTCCACCATCCCAATATTTTTATATTCCATATAAAAATTACTATATTACTCATATATCTTATCTCTCTTACTATGAGACCCCTTTATACCCATAATTTGTCTATTCCAGGGGTAGGCAACCTTGGCTCTTTTATAGACTCGTGGACTTCAACTCCCAGAATTCCTGAGCCAGCAGGGCCCAGCTTGGAAACCTCTCCCTTTCCCCTCAGCGTGGCTAGCTCAGGAATTCTGGGAGTTGAAGTCCACGAGTCATAAAAGAGCCAAGGTTGCCTACCCCTAGTCCAGCGGTTCTCAACCTGTGGGTCGACCCCCATTTGGGGTCGAACGACCATTTCACGGGGGTCGCCAAACAACGCAGTCCGCCATTTCCCCCCCCCCTTTTCCTTAGCTGTGCTACTCCCTCTTATTCTATTGGCTTTTGAAAGCCAATAGAATAGACTCTCTTGAATAGAGTCTAATTCTATTGGCTTTCAAAAGCCAATAGGAATTGTCCAGGCTGTCTCCGCCCTGCTGAGCCCGCCAAAAGTCCCAGTCTGCAAACGGTGCTGCGAGTTGTCTGCAGCGAAGGCGAGCTCTCCGGAAGTTTCCACCCCTCCCTGCTGAGAACTACTAAAACTGTAAGTAAAAGAGGGCCAGGGGTGGGAGGTGGGAGGCCGGCGGGCGCAGGGAGGGTTTTTGGCGCGCGTGGGGCCCGGCGGGTGCCTTACCTCCCTTGGGCTGGGCCAGCTGGTGGCCCAGCCGGTGGTCGCCCTTCACCGTCGCTGCTGCGGCCGCCCAGGAGCGCCTGGGCCTGCCTGCCGCCGCTCCAAACGGGCGGCAGCAAAGGTAAGGCTAGCGGGGCAGCGGCGAGCGCAGGGAAGGTTTTTGGCGCGTGTGGGGCCCGACGGGTTTTTTTACCTCCCTCGGGCTGGGCCAGCTGGTGGCCCAGCCCGTGGTCGCCCTGCACCATCGCTGCCGCGGCCGCCCAGGAGCACCTGGGCCTGCCTGCCGCCGCCCCGAACAGGCGATGGCCTACGCCTCGGCCGGCGCAGGGGGCAGCACCACGCATGCACGGCACAGGGGGTAACACCACACATGCACAGCACAGGGGGTAGCACCACGCATATGTGGCGCAGGTTGGGGTCGCGGCCTGAAAAAGGTTGAGAACCGCTGCCCTAGTCTATTCTATTAACCGTATTCAAACAGGTGTTTGATCATATAGTACTCCCTCTGGTAGGTCGCATCAAATTTCTGGCTTGTATTTATGACGGTCAAAGCATACCGGGGTCACGTGACCCCCTTTTGCGACCTTCGGATAAGCATTGGGAAGCCTGATTCACTAAACAACCGGGTTCCTAACTTAACAACTGTAGTAATTCACTTAACAAGTGTGGCGAAAAAGGTCATAAAATGGGACCAAATTCTCTTAACTGTCTTGCTTAGCAATGGATATTTGGGTCGTAGATTGGGAACTCCCTGTACACGTAGCCTTCAACTTAACAATTGTGATTGAGTCTGGTAATTGCCGTCATTGAGTTGTAACCGTCGTACAGCAGGTCGTCATGTGACCAAAATGTGGGGCTCAGTTATGGTCGTAAGTTGAGGACCACCTGTGCTGTCTCTGCCAACTGCAGAATCGTGTCAAAATGGGCTTTGCCCCTCCAGTGTACCCTGGCAGTCTTGCAAAGAACAGTTCAGTTCAAGGTGGCATTCGTGGTTAAATATTGGTTTGATCATCAGGGGACCATTACTATTTAGCAATCCATTGTTCCTTTTCTGCTTCAACTCATACAGGTCGTCCTCAAGTTACAACAGTTCATTTAGTGACCTCTCAAAGTTATGTTGCTGAAAAAGGGACATAGGGCTGTTTTTTCACACAATCGTTGTAGCATCCCTTCGCGTGATCAAAATTCAGATCGTTGGCAACGGACTTGTATTTATGACGGTCGCAGCGTCCAGGGGTCATTTCATCCCCTGTTGCGACATTCTGACAAGCAAAGTTGATGGGGAAAGCCGGATTCACTTAACAACTGTGTGACTAACTTAATCAACTGCCCTGATTCACAACTGTGGCAAGAAAAGCCGTAAAATTGGGCCAAAACCTCACTTAACAAGTGTCTCACTTAACAACAGAAATTTTGGCCTCGATTGTGGTTGTAAGTTGAGAACTACCTGTAATGTAAGATGGCAGAAGTTCTACCATGCCAGACGGTGGGATAGTCCTTCTCATCGGTAAACTAAATCGGTGCCACCAACTCACCGGAACACCTCTAGCCCCCATCCAGCAAGAGCAGTGAAAATCCGCGGGGGGAGATCCCTGGAAGGGTTGATGGCATAGCCGGTGTTCATCCCCATGGACATGCCGATGACCACCACCAACAGCCCGGTGATGAAGGCATTGGTGCCTGGCAGCGCCCTGGCGTTCTTTCTATCGTTGATGGCAAGGACACCGATCATCAGCATGCTGCTTGCAATAACCTGGGAAGAGAGGGATGGGCGTCAAGGCTCAAGACGATCAAGGGGCAGGGCGGGACCCTATAGAATATTTGTAGCTCAGCCTTGAATGGTGGAGGCCTTGGTGCTCTCTGAGCTGGGTGGTTTTCTTGCAGACGTCTAATGAAAAGACTAGGTAACCTCATTAGGGCTAGAAGGGAGGAGGAGAGGAGGAGGGGGAGAAGAAGAAGAAGAAGAAGAAGAAGAAGAAGAAGAAGAAGAAGAAGAAGAAGAAGAAGAAGAAGAAGAAGAAGAAGAAGAAGAAGAAGAAGAAGAAGAAGAAGAAGAAGAAGAGAAGAAGAAGAAGAAGAAGAAGAAGAAGAAGAAGAAGAAGAAGAAGAAGAAGAAGAAGAAGAAGACAATGGGGTCCTCGATGCTCTCTGAGCTGGCTGGTTTTCTTGCAGATGTCTCATGAAACGACTAGGTAACCTCATCAGGGCTAGAAGGGAGGAGGAGGAGGAGGAGAGGTATGAAGGTTCAGGACGATCAAAGGGTAAGATGTGACCCTAAAGAATATTTGTAGCTCAGCCCTGAACTGTGGGGTCCTGGGTGCTCTCTGAGCTGGGTGGTTTTCTTGCATACGTTTCATGACCCAGCTGGGTACCTTCATCAGTGCTAGAAGGGAGTGGGGTTTGTGGGGGAAGAGGAGATTGTGGGGTCCTGGGTGCTCTCTGAGCTTGCTTGTTTTCTTGCAGATGTTTCATGACCCAACTAGGTAACTTCATCAGTGCTAGAAGAGAGTGGGTTTGCCAGAAGGAGGAGGAAAATGACCGTGGAGTCCTGGGTGCTCTCTGAGCTTTGTGGTTTTCTTGCAGCTGTTTCATGACCCAACTAGGTAACATCAGTTTTAGAAGGGAGTGGGGTGTGTGGAGCAGAGGAAGGAGGCGGACCGTGGGGTCCTTGGTGCTCTCTGACCTTGGTTGTTTTCTTGCAGTCATTTCATTATCCAACTAGATGATATCAGTATTAAAACGGACTGGAGTTTGCTTCTTGTATATACACAGTAGCCTATTATTGTATATGAATAAAGAGCAAACCCCACTCTCTTCTAGTACTGATGATGTTACCTAGTTGGGTCATGATACGCCTGCAAGAAAACAATCAAGCTCAGAGAGCATCAAGAATTCCACAGTCCTCCTCCTCCTCCTCCTGTCTGTAAATCCCCTCCCTTCTAGCACTGATGATGTTACCTAGTTAGGTCATGCTACGCCTGCAAGAAAACAACCAAGCTCGGAGAGCACAAAAGACCCCACAGTAGGGTGTGTTTAGCCCGCAGAAGCGAAGATTTAAGGAAGGAACGAAAACAAGTCTTCTTTCTGCCATCACCTCCATGAGGAATGACTTCACGACTCCCCATTCCAGCCTGCAGCCTTGGGATTTCCTAGTGGTCTCTTATCCCAGCAGTACTGAAGCTCAAACTCACTTTTTTCCCCCCCAAATCTAAACCACCTTAACAAAACACTAACCTCCTGCAGAAACCCGTTCCACAAAGACACATAAGGAGCAGGATAGGTGGCAAAGATCCCTGCGGTGGCTGTTGGTCCCGTCACTGTCAGGTTCCCTCCCGTGTAGTTCTGTAGCGCTTCTAAAAGGGAAGAAGGAAGCAAGTCTTTGGAGAGCGAACATAAAAAGACGAAGGTGTTTTTTTTTAAAAAAAAAATACAGGTAGTCCTTCCAACCCTTTGTTTAGTGGCCATTCAGTGCAACAGTACTGAAAAAGTGACTTAGGATACTTTTTCACAGTTAACGATCATTGCAGCAGCATCCCCACGGTCACCTGATCAAATGTCAAGTGTGTCAACGCTGCTAACATTGGATGTTCTTGCTTTGACAACATATGAAGGTGCAGCCTTTTTCTTTCTTATGCTTTACTCTTAGAATTAGATGATGCTGGGGGAGGGGGAGGAATGTGATGGGAGTTAGTTAGACGTAACAATATTGTAATAGTGTGTGCTGTGTGCTAAGGAAGGGGAATCCAGATTTTGGCTTGGACTATGTAAGTGCCGATGTGTTGCTGCTCAAATAAAGACTCTTTAAAGCAGGGGTTCTCAACCTTGGCAACTTTAAGACTTGTGGACTTCAACTCCCAGAATTCCTCAGCCAGCAAAGCTGGCTGAGGAATTCTGGGAGTTGAAGTCCACAAGTCTTAAAGTTGTCAAGGTTGAGAATCCCTGCTTTAAACAATGCCTCGAAGTTCTTTGAAGAGTTTCATATGTTGGAACCATAATGTTAAGCCAAAATCTGGACTCCCCTCCCCTGAGCACATAGTATCAAAGCACAATTCCCTCCTCTAATTAACAGTCATAAATCACATTCTCCAATTAGTTTGAAATGCAGGCTTTCTTTTCTGTTCTCCAACCCGCCATTCCTTATCGTCTCTTATTACAAAAGCTCTGAATGCACACACTATTACAATATTGTTATGTCTAACTAACTCCCATCACATTCCTCCACCTCCCCCAGCATCATCTAATTCTAAGAGTAAAGCATAAGAAAGAAAAAGGCTGGCACCTCCATATGTTGTCAAAGCAAGAACATCCAACGTTAGCAGCGTTGACAAAGTGCTTGGTTCATATTTATGACGGTTGCAGCGATCCCCCCCAGGGTCCCGTGATCCGCTTTGGCGACCGTCCGACAAGCAAAGGCAGTGGGGAAGCCGGATTCACCTCAACAACGATGTTACTGTCTAAGAGGTGCAGTGATTCGCTTAACGACCGTGACAAGAAAGGTCGTAAAATGGGACAAAACTCATTTAACACTGTCTTACTTGGCAGCAGAAGTTGTGGTCGTTAAGTCGACTACCTGTATTCTCAAGGCAAGCCCAGTTCTGGGTGGTGGGGAGGGGGCTAATTTCTGCCATCATCTCCATGCGGAATGACTTCACGACTCCCCATTCCAACCTGCAGCCTTGGGATTTCCTAGTGGTCTCTTATCCCAGCAATACTGAGGCTCAAACTCACTTTTTTTTTCCAATTCTAAACCACGTTAATGAAATTCAGTGGTGAAAAAAGTAAAGTTCTACATTTAGGAAAGAAAAACCAAATGTGCAGGTATAGTATAGGGGGTACCTTGCTCAATAGTAGCAACTGTGAGGGGGATCTTGGAGTCCTAGTGGACAATCACTTAAATATGAGCTAGCCGTGTGCTGCAGCTGCCAAAAAAGCCAACACAGTGCTAGACAGCATTAACAGGGATAGAATGAAGATCACGTGAAGTATTAATACCACTTTACAATTCCTTGGTAAGGCCACACTTGGAATACTGCATCCAGTTTTGGTCACCACGATGTAAAAAAGATCTTGAGGCTCTAGAAAGAGCGCAGAGAAGAGCAACAAAGATGATCAGGGGACTGGAGGCTAAAACATAATAAGGAACAGTTGCTGGAATTGGGTATATCCAGTTTAATGAAGAGAAGGACGAGTGGGGACATGATAGCAGCCTTCCAATATCTCAGGGGATGCCCCAAAGAAGAGGGAGTCAAGCTATTCTCCAAAGTGCCTGAAGGCAGAACAAGAAACAATGGATGGAAGCTGACCAAAGAGAGAAGCAACCTAGAACTAAGGAGAAACTTCCTGACAGTTAGAACAATTAACCAGTGGAACAACCTGCCTCCAGAAGTTGTGGTTGCTCCAGCACTGGAAGTTTTAAAGAAGAGACTGTCTGAAATGGTATAGGGTTTCCTGCCTGAGCAGTGGGTTGGACTAGATGACCTCCAAGGTTCCTTCCAACTTTATTATTATTATTATTATTATTATTAATTATTTTTATTAAATTTTATAAAGTTTTAACAAATTTTAACACAAAAATATAATAACTCAACTGATAACAGAGAAATAACAAATTTAACAAGCAATACAAATAGCTGCTCGGAACCCCCCCCACACCACATCCTCCCACATCCTAACCCCTAACCTCCAAACCACCTTCCTCGCCATCCAATGCGGTGTAAAGTTTTCCCGAGCACCCTAAGAAAAAAAAAGAAAAAATCTATTCCCTTAATATCCCCAACTACAGTTGAGAAACATAATCTATTACTTATTATCTCCCTCCCCCCTCCCCCCCAGGCTTCCCGGAGTGAATACAGAGTAAAAATGCAAGAAACCCCGCTAATCTACTATTTAGTAACTATTTATCTATATATCATATCTAATTCTTTCAATTGATATTTCTTTTGCATATAATCAATCCATTTTTTCCAGTCCATCAAAAATGTTTCATTTGAGTGGTTCTTCAGGTACGCTGATATCTTAGCCATCTCCACCAGATGGGTAACTTTTAATGTCCATTCTTCAATAGATGGTATTTCAGATGACTTCCAGTATTGACCCACCAACAGTCTTGCAGCCGTAGTCAAGTTCAAAATCAACTTAGTCTCTGTGGTGGAACGGTCCTTTGTTATACCCAACAAAAATAATTGTGGTACAAACTCAATACGCTTTTTCAAAATATTTTGAAGAATCCACCATATTTTTATCCAAAAAGCCTTAATTTTTTTACATGTCCACCAAATGTGAAAATAAGTTGCATCCAGAGATTCGCATCTCCAACATTTGGGTTTCAGATTTGGATACATAAGCGACAATTTTTTTGGGTCTAAATGCCATCTATAAAACATTTTATAAAAATTCTCTCTTAAATGCTGAGCTTGTGTAAACTTAACATTTTTCACCCATATTCTTTTCCAAGTTTCCATCCTGATTGAATAACCAAAATTCCCTTCCCACTTAATCATACAGTCTTTAACTAGTTCCTTTCCAGAATCAATTTCAATTAAAGCGTCATATATTCTTTTAATATGCATCGCTCTTTGATCTCTAATTTGTATAATCAGTTTTTCATCCTTTAAAGAAAAACCCATCTTAACATCTTTTTGCCATCTGGCTTGAAGTTGTGCATGATGATACCAATTATGAGCTATACCTTCCTCCCTTAATCTGTCTAGTGATTTCAGTTCTAAGCTATTCCCATCTTTATTCAAAAGTTTATCATAGGGCTCCACGTCTTGAATTTGTTGTATACCCACACTCTGTATTGCATGTCTGGGAACAGTCCATAAAGGAATTTTACCATTTAACTTATAATAATACTTTTTCCAGACACGCATCACAGAGTTTCTTAATATATGCTCTTTAAAACCCCTGTCCAATTTTTTATCATAAACTAAATAGGCGTGGAACCCATAGACCAACCCATATCCTTCTATATTCAGTATTCTTTCATTTGTCAAATTAATCCAATCACTTATTACCACTAGAACTGCTGCATAATAATATAATTTGAAATTAGGCACTTTCATTCCACCTCTCTCTCTTGTATCTTGAATAATTTTAAGTTTAACCCTTGGTTTCTTGCCATCCCAAATAAAGTTGTTTATACCTTTCTGCCATTCATCAAGATTTCCATCCTTTTTAAGTATTGGCAACATTTGAAATAAAAATAGAAATTTCGGTAATACATTCATTTTAATAGCGGCTATCCTACCCAGGATAGATAATTGTAGTTTTTTCCAATTCTCCATTTCTTTTTGAACTTTACTCCATAAGAACTCATAATTATTCTTATATAATTTACCATTTGAGGCTTCTATATAAATTCCTAAATATTTAACTTTTTTAACTATCTCACATCCCGTTATTCTTTCCAAATCTTGTTTTAATTTATTATCAAAATTTTTGACCAACATCATTGTCTTGGATAAATTTAATTTAAAACCAGATACTTTTCCATAATTTCGAATAATTTCCATCAAACTCTGAGCCGATTGCATTGGCTGAGTCAATGTCACAAGTAAATCATCTGCGAAAGCACATAATCTATAATCATGTTTTCTAATTTGTACCCCCTTTAATTCCTCTGATGCTCTAATCCTATTCAATAAAACCTCTAAAGTTAAGACAAACAATAAAGGGGATAAGGGACAACCCTGTCTAGTACCCTTTTCAATATTAAACAAATCTGTTAGTTGACCATTTACTATAATCTGTCCTGTTTGTTTCTGATATATAGCTGTTATGGAATTGATAAACTGGTCCCCCATTCCCATCCTTACCACAAGCCTTTGCAGAAATGTCCAATTCAATCTATCAAAAGCTTTTTCTGCATCTAAAAACATTAAAACAGCCGGCACTTGAATATGTTTATCCAAGTATTCCAGTATGTTAACAAGTTGTCTAACATTGGTTTTCATCTGTCTCCCTTGTAAAAAACCAGTCTGATCCGGGTGTATCCTCTGTGTCAAAACTGTCATTAATCTATTAGCCAAAATTTTTGCAAAAATCTTGTAATCCGTATTTAACAATGAGATAGGTCTAAAATTTTCTACTTGTACATTATCTTTGCCCTCTTTAGGAATCAAACAAACATTAGCCGTTTTCCAGGAGGGTGGAACCGGACCACCTTCTTGTATGTTCACAAATAACTCCCTCAAATGTTCGACCACTTCCTCCTGTAAACACTTATAATAAATCGTAGTAAAACCATCAGTTCCTGGAGATTTTCCCAATTTCAATTGCTTAATTGCGTCAATAATTTCTTCTGATCTAATCACAGCATTTAATCTATCTCTTTGTTCCAAAGTAATTTCCATAACATTTTGATTTTGTAAAAAGGCATCTACCTCTTGCTCTTGAACTTTTTCTTCAGCATACAATTTGGTATAGAACTCTAGAAAAGCCTTCTTAATAGCATCCTGATGAAATACTTCTTGCCCCTTATATTCTACCTTCTCAATTAAACGGGATTTTTGTTTCTTCCTTAATGTATAAGCCAACCATCTGCCAGGTTTATTAGCATTAAAAAAAGTGTTATGTTTAGCATATTGTATGTTCCTGGCAACCTGATCAGTCATCAAAATATCAAATTGTTTCCTTAAAACCTTTATCCCTTCTTTAATATTACTATCATCCGGTTTTTCTATTAATAATAACTCTTTCTTTTTTATCTCCGCTTCTAAAACTCTTCTCTTTTCCTCTTGTTTACGTCTATGTCTTGCATTCAATTCAATTAAAATACCACGCATATGGGCCTTGCTAGAGTCCCACACCGTTTCTATTGGTAAGCCTATATTCAGATTTAACCTGAAAAATTCCTTGATAGCCTTTTTACATTCTTCCACATACATTTCATAATTAAACAAATTTTCATTAAGTCTCCAGGATCTGCATATATATTGACCAGTCCTTAGTTCCATCATAACTGGGTTATGATCAGACAATACATTAGGTAAAATTTTAGCTTTCTTTAAACTTAACATAAAATCACTCGTAGTTAAAATAAAATCAATTCTAGAAAATGATTGATGTCTATCAGAGAAAAAAGTGCAGTTAATTGATATTTTTCAACCTCTGGTAGCTGATAAGCCTAAAGATCCAAGGGGTCCACGTGAATTAATTCAAACCAAGCAAGCTGATCTGACATCTTTGGAAGCCATGGGAGCAAGGCCTAAGAGGAAGGAAGAGGTAGTTTCGGCCCTGCAGAAGCTTTCACGAAAAGATCATGTCAAATAAGTATTTGACATGGAATGTCAACGGTTTAAATTCTCCACAAAAAAGGAAGAAGATATTTCATTATTTGAAGCAATGTAAAAATGACGTAATTTGTTTACAAGAAACTCATATTAGAACTTCGGACCAGAAATATTTGATTAATAACAAATTGGGTACACACTTTGTGGCATCATCTTTAGACAAAAAAAATGGAATTGTTATTTATGTTAAAAATCATATAAAAGCTAAATTAATAGAAGCAGATATACATGGAAGATTTTTAGCTATAGAAATTTTATTGGATGGGAAGAAAGTTTTGTTGGTGGGTATATATGCTCCAAACCAAAAACAAGGTATATTTTATAAATCACTGCATAGAAAGCTAATACAGCTGGATTATAGATCTTGTATTTTAATGGGAGACTGGAATGGAGTTCTTGATGCTAGTTTGGATAAGAAAAAGATCTTATCTGTTCCTCAAACGCGTTCAATATTGCCTAAATCTTTTTTTGATATTAAAGATGATTTTAATTTGTTAGATATATGGAGAGAAAGACATGGGAGGGACCAAGAATTTATTATTATTATTATTATTATTATTATTATTATTAGTAGTAGTAGTAGTAGTAGTAGTAGTAGTAGTAGTAGTAGTAGTACTGTCCCCTACTTGGGGGCTTGTTAAAGAAGGCGAAGAGATGAGCACTAAAGAGAATTTGTCTTTTATTTTCCTTTCGTGCCTGGCCTTTTCATATTCTGTATCTCCTGCTTCAAAACCAGCAGAAATTATCTCAGTACTCATGCCAAAAATATAAATAGAAGACTTGCAGTTTGGCATGGAGGACATCCAGTGGGCGTGATGTCATTTCAGAAATGTGGAAAATGTAATTTTAGCCGCTTAATAGATTTCTTTTCTTAAGAATGATTAGCTGGGTGGAGGTTAAAGCATACAAAAGAACAGTTGCAGGTATTGGGTAGGTCTAGTTTAATGAAAAGGAGGACTACCTGTAATATGATCTCTGCTTCTTGATGGTTTCCTAGCAAATGATGGCCTCTTTGGGGATTAAATCGACAGTCACGTCCTTCAAGAGGCTTCCGAGGAACAATCCCAGGGCTACCATGGCCCAAGCAGGACTCTACCAGTCTCCATGAGGTTAATTGAAGTCCCCAATCATTGAAGGAGAATATTTATAGCTCAGGAGTGAAGTGAGGGGTCCTGGGTGCTCTCTGAGCTTGGTTGTTTTCTTGCAGATGTTTTATGACCCAACAAGATAACCTCATCAGTGTTAGAAAGGAGGTGTGTGTGTGAGGAGGAGGAGGAAGAGGAAGAGGAGGAAGACAATGGGGTCCTTGGTGCTCTCTGAGCTTGGTTGTTTTCTTGCAGATGTTTTATGACCCAACAAGGTAACCTCATCAGTGTTAGAAAGGAGGTGTGTGTGTGAGGAGGAAGACCGCGGGGTCCTAGGCGCTCTCTGAGCTTGGTTGTTTTCTTGCAGATGTTTTATGACCCAACTAGATAACTTCATCAGTGCTAGAATGGAGTGGGGTTTGTCGGGAGGGGGGGAGAAGGAGGAGGAGGAGGAGGAAGACTGCGGGGTGCTTGGTGCTCTCTGAGCTGGGTTGTTTTCTTGCAGACGTTTCATTACCCTAACTAGGTAATACCATCACTGCTAGACTATCACTGATGATGTTCCCTAGTTTGGTAATGAAACATCTGCAAGAAAACAAGTGAGCTCGGAGAGCGCTAAAGGGCTCCCCAATCATTAAACGCAAGAGGGCATTATACAATGAGACTGCAGCTGGTTCAAAACGAAGAGAAAGCTGCACATCTGTAATCAGAGATGTATCCTTACGGGATGGCCTCCTCCTCCTCCTCGCTCCCAGCACAGAAATGTAGATCTTTTTCCGAGAAGGGAAGGGTGTCCAATCTTGGCAACTTTTATCACTTGTGGACTTCAACTCCCAAGGTGGCTGGGGAATTCTGGGAGTTGAAGTCCACAAGTCTTAAAAGTTGCCAAGGTTGGATATCCCTGAGATAAAGAGAGTCTAGATCAGCGGTTCTCAACCTTTTCCGGGGCTCGACCCCGGCCCGCATCGTGCATGCGCGGTGCGACGGGGTGCATCGTGCATGCACGGCGCGACGGGGCACACCGCGCATGCGCAGCGCGACGGGGCGCACCACGCATGCGCGGTGCGATGGGGCACATCGCGCATGCGCGGCGCGACGGGGCGCATCACGCATGTGCGGCACGACAGCCTGCATCGCGCATGTGCAGCGCAACAGCCCGCATCGCGCATGCGCGGCACGACGGCCTGCATCGCAATAGGGAAAAAAATGGCCGACCAAAAAAAAATGGTCGACCAAAATAAAAAAAATGGCGGGCCCGCACCGCACATGCGCGGTGTGACGGCCCGCATCGCAATAGGGAAAAAAAATGGCCAACCAAAAAAAAAAATGGCCGACCAAAAAAAAAAAAAGGCGGACTGCGGTGCTTGGCGACCCCTGTGAAATGGTCGTTCGACCCCAAATGGGGTCGCGACCCACAGGTTGAGAACCGCTGGTCTAGATAGTCCTCAACTTACAACAGTACATTTAGTGACTGATCCCTTTTTGCGACCTTTGAAGACACAAAGCCAATGGGGAAGCCAGATTCATTTAATAACCGTGTGGCTACCTGAGCATCTGCCATGATTCGCTTAAGAACTGCGGCAAGAAAGGTCATAAAACGGGACAAAACGCACTTCACAAATGTCTCTCTTAGCAACAGAAATGTTGGGCTCGATTGCGGTCGTAAGTCGAGGACTCCCTGTAATTGCTTTTTTTTGCCCCTCCTGAGAAGAAAGGAGGATTTGCACATACCACAATATAAAACAAAAATAACAGCCGACGCGGCGAAGGATCCAAAGAACTGGCCAATGACGTATGCCGGGAGTTTGCGCCAGAGTAGATTTCCTACCACACAGTTGGCGAAACTGATGGACGCGTTCATGTGAGCACCTGGTGGCGACAAGACAACAGGAGAACTATTAGGACAGTAGCAGGAAGAGGAACAGCCACCTGTTGGTTTAATAGAACTAGCCACCATCCACATCATTGCGCAATAAAATGTCAGGAAATCTCAGTTCCAAGGGTGCTTTTTCAAGAGGCAAGTGGACTTTCTTGTTTTTCCTCTGAAGACGCTTCACTTCTCATCCAAGAAGCTTCTTCGGTTCTGACTGGATGGTGGGGAATAGAAGGATTTATACTCCTTGCAGACAGCTGGTCATTTGCCTTTTTTTAGAGAGTCGTTGAGGCCACCTGGAGGTTTATCTGTGTCCTCAGAATCACCTGTTTAATTAAGGTGACCAACCGTCCTCCTTTAGGGAGGACAGTCCTCCTTTTGTGAGTTCTGTCCTCCCTCGAAAAGTGTCCTCCTACATGTCCTCCTTTTCGATATTTGAAGACTAATCTGCAGGGCTTTTTTCCCCCCTTATAGAACGCTCAGAACGGCGTTCCGGCACCTTTTTTTGATGGTTTTTTTTTCAACTTTTGCATGAGCTGTGCTACTCCCCCTATTGGCTTTCAAAAGCCAATAGGAATTGCTGCTGAGCACGCCAAAGCACATGCAAGTTGTCTGCAGCCAAGGCGAATTGGCAGGAACTTTGCACCCCTCCCTGCTACCCAACTACACCATCTCCTAGTTCAGCGGTTCTCAACCTGTGGGTCGCGACCCCATTTGGGGTCGAACGACCATTTCACGGGGGTCGCCAAACACTGCAGTCCGCCATTTTTTCCCCTTTTCCCCTCGGCCGGCGCAGGGGGCAGCCCCGCACATGCGCGGGGTAGCACCGCGCATGCACGATGCGGGCCGTCGCGCCGCGCATGCGCGGTGCAGATTGGGGTCGCGGCGCACATGCGCGGCGCAGGTCGGGGTCGCGGCCTGAAAAAGGTTGAGAACCGCTGTCCTAGTTAGTCCCGAAGATACCTGGAGGAGACTGGGGTGGCGACGCCACGGTAACTTTCTCTTGATTTTCGACCCTGCTAGGGCAATCATGGCTGCGGGCGCAAGGGGCAGGGGCGGCGGGGCTGCTGCGGGTGGGGGTGTGAGGTCCGGAGGAGAGTCGCCCCCGGGCGTGGCCCGCATGGAGCAGCGCAGCCAAGGACATGGCAGCCAGGAAGCAGGGACAAGACTCCGCCCTCGCGCCCTGTCGGGGCGCAGTTGATGCTGCAGGGTGCAGGCAGAGGGCGTGTCTGCTATGGCGCTGCTGGGCTGCCTGGGCAATCTGTGGTGGGGCGTGGAGATGGTGGGTGGCCCTGCGGGGGAGGGGATGGGGGCAGGGGCAGGGCGGGATTGAGGGGGGTGCAGGGTGGTTTTGGGGCACTCGGTCTTTAAAAGGTTCGCCATCACTGGTATAGGGTTTCCTGCCAAGGCAGGGGGTTGGACTAGAAGACCTCCAAGGTCCCTTCCAACTCTATTATTCTATTCTATCATTGCTGCTTGAAGGGAGAGGAGTTTGGGAGGAGGAGGAGGAGGAGGAGGAGGAGGACTATAATAATAATGATGATGATAAAGTTGGAAGGGATCTTGGAGGTCATCTAGTCCAACCCCCTGATCAGGCAGGAAACCCTACACCATTTTGGACAAATGGCTGTCCAGTCTCTTCTTAAAAACTTCCAGTGTTGGAGCATTCACCATTTCTGGAGGCAGGTTGTTCCACTGGTTAATTGTTCTCACTGTCAGGAAGTTTCTCCTTATTTCTAGATTGCTTCTCTCCTTGCTTAGTTTCCACCCGTTGCGTCTTGTCCAGTCTTCTTCAGGCACTTCAGAAAATAAAGTCCTTGGTGCTCTCTGACCTTGCAGACATTTCATTTCCAATCTAGATAACATCATCAGTTGCTCAGTTTACTCATCAGACCCCGCTCCCTCACCTTCTAGACTCACCTGAGATTCCACCAGCTGCATGGACTCCCAACATGACACCAAACCCAAACCCAAGATTGATGCTCAGGTAGTCTCCAAAACTGTTCTTTCCCAACACGACTTGTGCCACGGACCCAATGCCAAAACTCTGTCAGAAGAAAAAGAAAAGGTCTCCCAGAATCTCTGCAATTTTAGATAGGGCAGAGGGTCTCCAAACCTGGCCACTTTAAGACTTGTGGACTCCAATCCCCATGCTAGCTGGGAAATTCTGGAAGAAACTAGTTCAGGAAGAAAGAAAAGCTAGAAAAAACAGGATAACAGGGTAAGTTTACAAAGAGGAAGGGAAACAATGCCGTCTGTTCTCTGATATTCCCAGGAAAATGTCCTGGACACAGCTGAGACATCAGGATCAGATCATGTTTTGCATGCCGAAAATCCTAAATTCTCTTATTTCCCTTGGGAACCTGGAAGGCCGTGGCCCTTTGAAGAGAGAGAGCCTTGAAACACATTGGCCAATAATCTAATTCAGTATAAAATACCATGACGGGGAAAAAAATTGGTATAACTCTCTCAATATATTTGCATTTGTTGGCTTTCTCAGCTTGCAAAGTCCGTAACGTTTTGCTTTTATTGTGACCTACCTGTTTGGCTGGGGATATAGTCCTTCGCTCACATTTAGTTTGGAGGACTCAAAAAAAAAAAATTCTGTTTGGTCTTTTGCACATCTGAGTCCAAGCAGACGTGACTCCGAAGTTGTTGAAGGTCTCTGGGTCAGAGGTTGCTCAAGGCAAACCTGGCTTTTGTTTTGGTTTCTTACCATATGTGTTGACCGTTTTTTAAACAAAATAAAAACCAGAGGAGCAAATATAGACAATAAAGAAAAATAGTAAATGGTAAAAGAAAAGAAATAGAAAAGGGAAAGAAAGAAAGAAAGAAAGAAAGAAAGAAAGAAAGAAAGAAGGAAGGAAGGAAGGAAGGAAGGAAGGAAGGAAGGAAGGAAGGAAGGAAGGAAGGAAGGAAGGAAGGAAGGAAGGAAGGAAAAGAAGAAGGGAGCAAGGGAAGAAAGGGAGGAAGGAAGAGAAAGAGAAAGAAAGGAAAGAAAGAGGGAGGGAGGAAGAAAGAAAGAAAGAAAAGAGAGAAAAAAGAAAGAAGGAAGGAAAGAAAGAAGAAGGGAGGAAGGAAAAGAAAGGAAGAAAGAAGAGAAGAGAAGAGAGAAGAAAAAAGATAACAAAATTCCTACCAATCTTCTTGACAGTGGTTATGGATATATTTATAGAATATTTTGCTATTCTCGCTAAAGTTACTGTACATCGAAACTTTCATAAGCTATACTTTCTAATCTTCAAATCCACTAGTAAAAATTTCATTTTTCTTTTTCTTTCACCAAAAAATTCCATAAGCCAGGAAAAGGCATGCTTCCAATATTTCCTTCCTTACCCACAAACCCACACACCCACGCACACCATCTTCTAACAGTTTTTTTCTCAAACTCACCAACTTGAAGATGGGTGGACTTGCGTTGCTGGCTGGGGGGGAATTCTGGGAGTTGAAGTCCACCCATCTTCAAGTTGCCACGGTTGAGAACCCCTGTCCTAACACATTCTCCTCCCCATCACACCCCACGTCTTCTCACCATCAAGAGGAAGGTCGCCAGAGCTTCGGCCAGGCCCTGTCGGACCGTTTCGTTCCGGATCGTCACCACGTTGACTAATTTTTCCAACATCTCGATCACCCAGATACGACTTCTGTTGGAAAGGAAGATGTCACGGTAAAAACCTTAAGTTTGCAGTAGCTTCAAATGCAACGGTGTTCTTTCATCTCCTCCCGGCTGTGTACTGACAGTTCCCAACATCTGGTTAAAGTCTAACCGGTCAATGGAGCATCTGCTGTCCTTACATAGCCCTTTCCACCACCCCACCCTGCTTTTGTCACCGTCTCCTGGGCTACCACGACACCAAGGACCCACCAAGCTTTACAACATTGTGACCTCAAATCCATTGTGAGAAAAAAGCAGACCTGCCTCCAGGAATTCTTGCAGAATCCAAAATGAAATCT
This sequence comes from Bothrops alternatus, assembly GCA_034064705.1. Lineage (NCBI taxonomy): Eukaryota > Metazoa > Chordata > Lepidosauria > Squamata > Viperidae > Bothrops > Bothrops alternatus. The sequence goes on from JARGCV010000114.1 coordinate 149,633, forward strand.
GAGAATTTGCCAGGGGTAGCAAAGGATGGAATTAAATTCAATAACGTTTCACCCTCCTGCTTGTCTCAGACCCAACGAATGGAAATATTCATCTGGCATCTATTCACAGGCTAACTATAGACGTGATAATATCAAGAGATCGTATCAATCTCTAATTGTAACCCAGAGAATTTGTAATCTTGATTCCTGGAAAAATTATGTCAAACTCGTGTCAGAAGGGGACAATAAATTACATAATTATACAGTGGTCTCCGAGTAAACCGAACACGTGAAAATATAACAAAGGAACATCAGAGAGCCGTCACTGGGAGAGTTATTAAATGTTGGGACATGACTTTCATCCTTTCATCATGAAACAGTAGAACATACTGTAATTTTAGGATGAGTTAGACCGGTATAATAACATAACAATTTGCAAAAATTATCCCACTCATAACCCAAGGTCAGAAATAAGAACAGAACTCCGTTCAAGTGGAACCGTAAACAAGGAACCACCAGCAGAATAACAGAAGATCTAGAGACTAAACCCTATGATGAACGGTTGAGGGAACTAGATATATCTAGTCCACGGGTAGGCAGCCTTGGCTCTTTTATGACTGGTGGACTTCAACTCCCAGAATTCCTGAGCTGAGGGGAAAGGGAGAGGTTTCCAAGCTGAGCCATGCTGGCTCAGGAATTCTGGGAGCTGAAGTCCAAGAGTCATAAAAGAGCCAAGGTTGCCTACCCCTGGCCTAGTCTAATGAAGAGAAGGACAAGAGCTAACATGAGTCTTCCATTACTTGAGGGGTTGTCACAGAGAAGGGGGGGGACAACTTATCCTCCAAAGCACTTGAAGGCAGGAGAAGAAATGAATGGAAACTAATCAAGGAGAGAAGCAATGTAGAACAAAGAAAAAGATTTTCTGACAGAACAATTAACCAGTGCAATGACTTACCTCCAGAAGTTGTGAGGACTCCAACACTGGAGGTTTTCCAGAAGAGACTGGACAACCATTTGTCTGAAATGGTATAGGCCAGGCGTAGGCAACCTTGGCTCGTGGACTTCAACTCCCAGAACTCCTGAGCCAGCATAGATGGACTATAGCCAGTGGTGGGATTCAGCCAGCTCACACCACTTTGGCAGAACAGGTCGCTAATTTTTTGTTGCCCAGGCTCAGAATGGACTTCTGGAAGCAGCATCCCCACAGAGAACTGGTTGTTCACCTACTCTGTTATTCTGTTTAATTAATCAGTGGAACGGTTTGCCTCCGGAAGTTGTGGGCGCTCCATCACTATCAGTTTTCAAGAAGAGACTGGACAGTCATTTGTCTGGCTTTAGTATAGGTTCTCCTGCTGGAGCAGGAGGTTGGACTAGATGACCTCCAAGGTCCCTTCCAGGCCTATGGTTTAAATAATATCTTTAGATATATACACACCTCATTTCAATTTCCCAAATATCCTCAGCACCAATCAATAGGTGGAGTTGCCGATATTTTCAAGAGGATGAACCAGAGGAGGCTGATTAGGGGGGGATCCACGAATCTGGTCCCCAGCATTCACGAGAGGGAAGTGTCTCCTGGTTAAAAGTGGCCTTTTTCAGAGAGGAAAAAAAAACCCCGCATTGCACAGAAATAGCGATGGGAAAAACATTCCCCAGGAACTCTGAGGCTGAACAAGGATAGCACCGAGACCCAGACGTCATGGCCACAGGTCAAAAGAACGAATGGAAAGTGCAGCCAGTTCTACTTGGACCCATTCCCAAAGCCACGTGGCTCAAAGGTCATAAATATCAATTTCACCGCTTGTCTCTAACTCCCCCCTCCCTCCATTTCTACCTTGACAATTACTTCCAGAAGTGATTGATACTGGCTGGATTCACCCCATGGACCCAACCAGGTTATTGTATTAAGCAGAAGAACAGTAACAAAGGTGGAAAGGACCTGGGGGGGGGTCTTCTAGTGCAATTCCCTGCTCAAGCAGGAGACCCCATACTGTTTGAAACAAATGGAAAGGCCACACTTGGAATACTACATCCAGTTTTGGTCGCCACAGTGTAAAAAAGATGTTGAGACTCTAAAAAGAGCAGAGGAGAGCAATAAAGTTGATCAGGGGACTGGAGGCTAAAACATACAAGGAAGGGTTGCTGGAACTGGGTAGGTCTAGTTTAATGAAGAGAAGGAGGAGGGGGGGCAGGATAGCAGTCTTCCAATATCTCAGGATCTGCCCCAAAGAAGAGGGAGTCAAGCTATTCCCCAAAGCACCAGAAGGCAGGACAAGAAGCAACGGATATAAACTAATCAAGGAAAGAAGCAACCTAGAACTAAGGAGAAACTTCCTGACAGTAAAATAAGAACAATAAATCAGTGGAACAACTTGCCTCCAGAAGTTGTGGGTGCTCCAACACTGGAGGTTTTTAAGAAGAGACTGGACAGCCATTTGACTGAAATCCTACAGGGCAGTGGTGGCGAACCTATGGCACGGGTGCCAGAGGCGGCACTCAGAGCCCTCTCTGTGGGCACCCGCGCCGTCGACCCAGTCCTAGGCCTTCAGCTGGGTTTTATAAAACTTTTTCACTTTAGGCCTCCGGCGCCATGTGCAAAAAAAAAAAAAAAGGTTCAATCAATCAGTCAATTTCAACTTCTCACAGGAAAAAAAAAGATCTTGCAAAGTTGGAATTGATTGATTGAACTTTTTAGTCCCACCCAGTCTGCCGTTACCACCGCAGCCACGCCCACCCAATGGGCCACGCCCACCCGGCACTTGACGATGCATAAATAAATGCATAAATAAAATAATAATAATAATAATAATAATAATAATAATAATAATAAGAAGAAGAAGAAGAAGAAGAAGAAGAAGAAGAAGAAGAAGAAGAAGAAGAAGAAGAAGAAGAAGAAGAAGAAGAAGAAGAAGAAGAAGAAGAAGAAGAAGAAGAAGAAGAAGAAGAAGAAGAAGAAGAAGAAGAAGAAGAAGAAGAAGAAGAAGAAGAAGAAGAAGAAGAAGTGGGTTTTGGGTTGCAGTTTGGGCACTCGGTGTCTAAAAGGTTCGCCATCACTGGTATAGGATCTCCTGCCCAAGCAGCGGGGTTGGACTAGAAGACCTTCAAGGTCCCTTCCAGCTCTGTTATTCTGTTATTCTCTTGTTCCTGACAGACGGAACAATGAATCAGTGGAACAGCTTTCCTCTAGAACAGTGGTTCTCAACTTTTTTAATGCCGTGACCCCCAACCAGTCGTAAGTCAAGGACTTCCCAACCGGTCATAAGTCGAGGACTTCCCAACCCATCATAAGTCGAGGACTTCCCAACCGGTCGTAAGTCGAGGACTTCTCAACCGGTCGTAAGTCGAGGACTTTCCCTCCCCGGGAGCGCCGTGCATGCGTGGTGCTGCCCCCTGCGCTGGCTGAGGCGTAGCTGGCAAGGGGCAGCGACGGCACAGGGCGACCACCGGCTGGGCCACCAGCTGGCCCAGCCCAAGGGAGGTAAGGCACCCACCGGGCCCCATGTGCGCCAGCAACCCTCCCTGCGCCCCCCGGCCTCCCACCTCCCACCCCTGGCCCTCTTTTACTTACAGTTTTAGTAGTTGCTCAGCAGGGAGGGGTGGAAACTTCCGGAGAGCTCGCCTTCGCTGCAGACAACTTGCAGCACCGTTTGCAGACTGGGACTTTTGGCGGGCTCAGCAGGGCAGAGACAGCCTGGACAATTCCTATTGGCTTTTGAAAGCCAATAGAATTAGACTCTATTCAAGAGAGTCTATTCTATTGGCTTTCGAAAGCCAATAGAATAAGAGGGAGTAGCACAGCTAAGGAAAAGGGGGAAAAAATGGCGGACTGCGTTGTTTGGCGACCCACGTGAAATGGTCGTTTGACCCCAAATGGGGTCCCGACCCACAGGTTGAGAACCGCTGCTCTAGAAGTTATGGGTGCTCAATCACTGGAGATGTTTAAGCAGAGATTGGACTGCCATTTATCTGAAATGGTATTTGTCTGAGCAAGTGGGTTGGACTAGAACAGCGGTTCTCAATCTTTTTCAGGCCGCGACCCCGACCTGCACCGCGCATGCGCGGCGCGACAGCCCGCATCGCGCATGCACGGTGCTGCCCCCTGCGCCGGCCGAGGGGAAAAGGGGAAAAAATGGTGGACTGCGTTGTTTGGCGACCCCTGTGAAATGGTCGTTCGACCCCAAATGGGGTCGCGACCCACAGGTTGAGAACCACTGGACAAGAAGATCTCCAAGCCCCTTTCCAATTCTGTTATTTAAATGGCTGTCCAATCTTTTCTTAAAAATCTCCAGGGATGGAGCACCCATAATTTCTGGATTAAAGCTCTTCCACTGATGAGTCAAGTGATGAAGGTTGAGAACCACAGCGTTAAGAAATTCCCCTGGATGTTCTCAACCCATCTGGAATGTTCTGGATTTCATAGGAAAGAACAACGCTGCTGAACCAAATATTCACGCCAGAGCGACTGTGTTCATCCAGGTAGCCTTCGTATTCAGTCTCATATGCAGACCGTCCTCCTTACAGCTAGTCCTCATTTAGTGACTGTTCAAAGTTATGGCAGATCTCCCTGAAGATATTTACCACACATTATCCCACAGTCACATGACCCTATGTTAGGCACTCCATCTCTGATTACTTTTATGGCCCTTTGCAGCATTCCATGACCAAGATGACCCTGTTTTTGGAAGACTTTGCCCCCTCCACCCAAAAAGGCCCCCGACATTTACTTTCAGTTTCTGACAAAAATGGCCCATTGGGATCCATGGCTTTGCTTAATGACCATGTTGGCTTAGTGACCGCCACAAAAAAGTGGAAGAAAACAAATACAGACCTGTTTCCCGGCCTCCACAGCTTACAAGGGGAGGAGGTCCATTATGGTCGTAAGTTTCAGACAGGAACCCCAATCCCAAGCTTGCTTGCCTGGTAATACCTTTGTGATTTAGTCCTGATGCGCATTTTATCCTTCGCTTCGGCAATCAGCAACTCAAAGGTCACTTTTCTTGTCTCCCTTTCCATCACACAACAAGGGTGACACACAGCTCCGCTCCATCTCTGCCCATGAAACATTAACTTTTACAACCAAGAAAGCCAAGATACAAAGAGGCTAAGGTTATCTCCAGTGTGGAATTGTGCATCAGTTTTTAGCATGATGTTGGACCTGGCTCTTAATCTACATACGGTATGTGTTTCTCAACCTTGGCTCTTTAAGATGAACATAAGAACATAAGAAGAGCCATGCTGAATCAGGCCAAAGCCCATCGAGTCCAGCATTCTGTGTCACACAGTGGCCCACCAATTGTACATGGGGATCTTGAGCAGAAAGAGAAGGCAAAACCCTCCCTTTCCCTTGACCCCCAACAAATGGTACCCAAGGGAATCCTGCCTGCCTCAACCAACATAGAGGCGGCACATGGACATCCGTTTTAATAGCCACCGATACACTTGGCATCCATGAATCTGTCTGACCCTGCCTTGAAGCTGTCAAGGCTGACAGCTGTCACGACCTCTTCTGGAAGTGAATTCCATAAACCGAAGACCCTCTGGGTGAAGAAATATTTCCCTTTATTTGTCCTCACTTTCTTACCTATGAGCTTTAGGGAGTGCCCCCTTGTCCTAGTATTGTGTGATAGAGAAAAGAATTTTTCTCTATCCACCTTTTCTATCCCATGCATGATTACTCTCAAACTCCCAGAGATGGGTCCAAAAGTTACAAAGCTAACTTTTAGTTTCTAAGCTGGGAATGGAACTCCTGGTGATTGGCCCAAGTCACCCAGTTGGCTTTCGTGCCCAAGGCGGGACTAGAACTGACAATCTCCTGATGATTGGCCCCAAAGCCCACTTTAATTCCTAAGGCTGGATTAGAACTCAGAAAAAGGCAGATCAGTGCTGCCATCTACTGTAAAGGAGACCACTTGGAAACCAACCTATATTTTAAAAAAACTGCACGTTGGGCACCTCACTAAGGCAATTCCCATATCAGACCAGTTAATAATAATAATAATAATAATAATAATAATAATAATAATAATAATAATAATAATAATAATAATAATAATAATAATGTAGTAGTAGTAGTAGTACCAATAGTAATAGGCGCCTTGGGTGCAATCCCAAAACAACTGGAGCACCACTTGAACACCATTGGCACGGACAAATTCGCCATTAGTCAACTGCAAACAGTGGCCTTACTAGGAGCTGCTTCCATCCTACGACGATATCTGTAATACCATCAAACATCCACATCTGCCTATCCCAGGTCCTTGGGAAGGACTCGATAGGTAGACAAAAAGGCCAAATCCAGTCTGAACATCTGGCTGACCGTGCGATGATCAGTATTATTATTATTATTAATATTATTATTATTATTTATTCGATTTCTATGCTGCCCTATTCCAAAAACTCAGGGCGGTAGTACCGTAGTAGTAGTAGTAGTAGTAGTAGTAGTAGTAGTAGTAGTAGTAGTAGTAGTAGTAGTAGTAAAGTTGGAAGGGACCTTGGAGGCCATCTAGTCCAACCCCCTGCTCAGGCAGGAAACCCTATACCATTTCAGACAAACGGATGTCCAATCTCTTCTTAAAAACTTCCAGTGTTGGAGCATTCACCGCTTCTGGAGGTAGGCTGTTCCACTGGTTAATTGTTCTCATTTACAGGAAATTTCTCCTTAGTTCTAGGTTGCTTCTCTCTTTGGTTAGTTTCCATCCGTTGCTTCTTGTCCTGCCTTCCGGCACTTTGGAGAATAGCTTGACTCCCTCTTCTTTGTGGCAGCCCCTGAGATATTGGAAGACTGCAATCATGTCACCCCTCGTCCTTCTCTTCATTAGATTAGACCTACCCAATTCCAGCAACCGTTCCTTGTATCTTTTAACCTCCAGTCCCCTGATCATCTTTGTTGCTCTTTTCTGCCCTCTTTCTAGAGTCTCAACATCTTTTTTACATCGTGGTGACCAAAACTGGATGCAGTATTCCAAGTGTGGCAGGTTGTTCCACTGGTTAATTGTTCTAACTGTCAGAAAGTTTCTCCCTTAGTTCTAGGTTGCTTTTCTCCTTGATTAGTTTAGGACACATAATATGAAGCAGGCCTTCAATTTCTCCATAATGCCTTATGCTACTGAAAGAGAAAAAGGAAATGAAAGATTAATGTTGATTGAATGAAGGCAAAGTATAATGTCCCATGATAATTTTGCAAGATCCAATCTGGGTCGGTCACTGGGACCAAAAGTTTACTTTACTGAGTTTTTGGACTTGTGCTGGAGTCCTCTTCAAGGAAGTTCTCTCTACTTCGGGCTATTCTATGCTTCATATTTATGTAGTGCCTTCCGATTGGTTGATTGGTGTGTTGATGGCTAGTGATTGGCTGTTGTTTCCTTGTGCTTCAAGCCCTTGGCTCCTAAGTACCTGATCAGCTGATGGTAAATCAGGCACTCCTGTTGACCAACGAGGGACCTGTTTCCCAGACTTCAATTATTTCCCTGGCTGTTTTTGTACCTGCTCAGCCAACAATCTTAGTAGCTGCGAAACTGAACGTATGTCCTTGTTCACTGCAATGTGAGGCTAGCAATGAGTTTGGGTAACTTACGGGACCGCCTTCTGCCACATACTTCCCTACGACCGGTGAGAGCGCACAGGGTCGGCCTCCTCCGGGTCCCGTCAGCGAAACAATGTCATCTGGCGGGCCCTAGGGGGAGGGCTTTCTCTGTTGTGGCGCCCGCCCTCTGGAACCAACTGCCTCCTGAAGTCCGCGTTTCTCCCACCCTCCCGCCTTCCGAAAGAATCTTAAAACCTACCTTTGCCGGCAGGCCTGGGGATGATTGTGGATTGTTGTGTGACTGATGAATATGTGTGGGGTTTTATTTTTAAATATTTTTGCTTGGACTTAGATTGTAATTGTTGTTTTATATATATATTGTAAGCCGCTCCGAGTCTTTGGAGAGGAGCGGCATATAAGTCCAAACAAAATTAATTAATTAATTAATTTAATCACAACTTTAACACAGAATGTGGCTTTTAAGACGTTCTTTTTTTTTTTTTTTTTTTAGATTTCACGGATGACATTGCTTTATTAGCGAACACTAAGACATAGCTGAAAGATACTGCATGCTGGCACTTGAAGCAGTGGCAAGTAAAGTGGACTTAGCAATCAGTGAAGACCAAGCAAGTTGGCAATGTTCGGTACAACACCCCAATAACATTAGGACAGGCCTTAAAATTTGTGGAACAATTCAACTGTCTTGGTGATGTCATGGATACAGATGGGGGAACCAAAGCAGGTGTGAAATTTTGAATAGGCAAAGCAGCTGCTGTCTTCCAACAAATGTGCTCAGTATGGACCACATCTATCAATATCAGATTACTTAATGTCATACCAATTGCCATCTGTGCCAGTCAGACCTGGAAATCTACGAGAAATATAAAATCAACATTTTTCAACAATATTGCCTCAAAAGGATTCTTCATATCTTATCAATTTAAGTCTATGATGAGTTTAAGAAGTCAACTTCTTGGTTTAAGGCAGCAACCAGCTCTTCTATTTCTCTATGAAAAGACTGTTGTTCCTGTAAGAAGTGGGTCCTCTCCTCCTCTATCTGCTTCCATCTGGTCTGAGCATTCTGAAGATTTTCTTTTTCCTCTTTAGCCATTTGGATGAACAATTCAAGATCAGCATTAAGTTTGTCTGATAAAACCGTTATCTCAGTTTGCGTCTTCTTGTTCATTTCTTCCTCCTCCAAAATTTGTTCACCTGTAACTGGGTCACAATTCCTGGCTTCCAATATCAAGAGGCAGCTTTCCTGAAATTTTTTCAGCTTATCATTTTCTTTTTCAAGAGTATCACATAGCTCCTTCATCTCTTTCACCTCATTCTGCATTTCCTCCACTTTTAAACTCAATTCACTTTTGACATTCTCCAGGAACTTGTTTTTGTTTCTGAGTTCGGTCTCCCGTTTGTATCTATTCATAGGGCTAGATCATGTAGCTATTGGCAATCCTTTCTTCGAAGGGAGTGGCAGTGCAACTTTTTTCACTGACTTCATGAGTCTTTGATTTGGGTCTTTGAAGGCAACAGATGCGGTAGGATTGTTTGCACCACACGTAAAAACAGGATCTTTCTGGGGCTTTGAGTCCATCTCTTTGTTATGGCTTTGCTGCTTTGAATAATCACAGAGCTGCACCTCTGTGTCATACGACTCTCAGAGAAGCTCCCAGCGTAGTCCCCAAAGGCTGCTTCTACAACAGCCTCCCGCCGCCATTTGAATCGTAAAGGGCGTTTTTTCTATTTTTAAATTAAGAGCTTTCTGGTCCTGAAATGATCCTGGACACATACACAAACACAACCCAAGATTGCTGGAATGAAGAAATAGCTTTAAAAACAAACGAACTAGTTTGGAGGGAAGCATTTTCCAACTAGCTGAAAAGAAGAAAAAGAACCCTAGAGATTAAGGTTCTAACCTCATGTGAAATGAAATATAAGTAGTCCTCGACTTACGACAGTTCCTTTAGTGACGGTTCGATGTTACAAAGGGTTTGAAAAAAGTGATTCATGACCGTTTTTATGACCATTGCAGCGTCCTCATCGTCACGTGATCAATATTCAGAGGCTTGGAAACTAACTCATACTTGCGACGGTTGCAGTCGCCCGGGGGTCACATGATCCCCCTTCTGTGACCTTCTGACAAGGAAAGTCAATTGCAGCGGTTCTCAACCTGTGGGTCGCGACCCCATTTGGGGTCGAACGACCATTTCACGGGGGTCGCCAAACAACGCAGTCCGCCATTTTCCCCCCCTTTTCCTTAGCTGTGCTACTCCCTCTTCTTCTATTGGCTTTTGAAAGCCAATAGAATAGACTCTCTTGAATAGAGTCTAATTCTATTGGCTTTCAAAAGCCAATAGGAATTGTCCAGGCTGTCTCTGCCCTGCTGAGCCCGCCAAAAGTCCCAGTCTGCAAACGGTGCTGCAAGTTGTCTGCAGTGAAGGCGAGCTGTCTAGAAGTTTCCACCCCTCCCTGCTGAGCAACTACCAAAAATGTAAGTAAAAGAGGGCCAGGGGTGGGAGGTGGGAGGCCGGCGGGCGCAGGGAGGGTTGCTGGCACGCGTGGGGCCCGGCAGGTGCCTTACCTCCCTTGGGCTGGGCCAGCTGGTGGCCCAGCCGGTGGTCGCCCTGCGCCGTCGCTGCCCCTTGCCAGCTATGCCTCGGCCGGCGCAGGGGGTGGCACCATGCATGCGCGGCGCTCCCAGGCAGGGAAAGTCCTCAACCTACGACCGGTTGGGTAGTCCTCGACTTACGACCGGTTGGGTAGTCCTCAACTTACGACCAGTTGGGGGTCACGGCATTAAAAAGGTTGAGAACCACTGGTCAATGGTGAAGCCAGGCTCACGTTAACAATCGTGTTACTAATTTAATAATTTCAGCGATTCCCTTAGCACCTGTAGCAAGAAAAGTCGTAAAGTGGGACAAGCCTCACTTAACAAATGTTTCACTGAACAGCAGAGATGTTGGGCTCAATTGCGGTCGTAGGTTGAAGACTACCTGCCATCTTCCTCCACAGAGAAAACAGGTGGAGTTCTGCAGTGGTGTGTGGATATGACCTTGGGAGACTGGGAAGAGAAGAGTCACCGACTAAGCAAGAAGCAACTGGAGTCCAGAGAGGGCAAATGAGTGTGGGAAACAACTACTCAGAAGGGACTCTCCCTAGTTTATTGGATTGTAAAGGTGGAAGGGGAGGGGGAAGAGATTTACTTTCAGACGTGCAAGATTCTGTTAAAGTAATCTTATAATAAATGGCTAAAGTATCTGCATATTTGAAAGATCACTCAAATGAAAAATATATGTTGGACTGGAAAAAATGGCTAGATTATATATTCAAGGGAAATATCAATTTAAGAAATTGTATTTATCATATAGTTAAATGTTTATTAGGATTTATATAATAATTTAGTTTAACTTAGTGGGTTTTCTTGTGTTTTACCCTGTATTCACTTTGGGAAGTCGGGGGGGTGGGTGGGTGGGTTGGGGGGGGTTTAATAAAAAATTAATAATGTATTATAATGCGCTCAACTGTAATACTTGCAATATATAAGGATGATATATTTATTGATATAAGAGGAGTTGCTCGGGCAGTACCTCTGGACCACATCTGGAGGGGGTGGAGAGTGAGGAGTGAAGGAGTGGAGGGAAGTAGGGAGGTTGCTGGAGAGGAGGGTGGAGAGGGAGGGAGGGAGAAAGGGAGGGGGTGGGAAGTAGGAGATAGGGAGGCAGGAAGAGGGGGATGTGGTGGAGGGGGGGGCTGCCGAGCAACATCTATAGTTATTCTATTTTATATAAGTTTTTATGTTTTGTTTTGTGTGAGACATAGTCGAGAATGATTGTATTAAGTTGAGTTGTATTTAATTTGACTCTTTGTTAATAATTATAAAAAACTAATAAAATATTTTTTTAAAAAAAGTAATCTTATAATAAAGGCGAGCTTGGCGAAGGCATCAGGCTGGAAACTGGGAGACTGTGAGTTCTAGTCCCGCCTTAGGTATGAAAGCTGACTAGGTGACTTTGGGCCAATCACTAGGAAACGGTGAGTTCTAGTCCAGCCTTAGGCCAAAAAGCTGCCTGGGTGACTTTGGGCCAATCACCAGGAGATGGTAAGTTCTAGTCCTGACTTAGGCATGAAAGCTAGCTGAGTGATTGGGCCAATCAGCAGGAGACGACGAGTCCTAGTACCGCCTTAAGCACAAAAGCCAGCAGGATGACCCTGAACCATTCCCTCACTTGATGACCTTGCTAGATGATGCCTAAGTGAATTTCCTAAGAGTAAGAGCAGATTGATCATAGATCCAAAGAAGCAGAGAAGCAGAAAGCTGAACTGCCATTTTTCGCACCTGGGATACCTGCATTTGGATTCCTGCATTCATCTTAAATGGGCTTAAAACACCTCCAATATTTGAAATAATTGGAGCAATCTTCCAATATCTCAGGGGTTGCCACGAAGAAGGGGGAGGGGGTCAACCTATTCTCCAGAGCACCAGAAGGCAGGACAAGAAGCAATGAATGAAAACTAACCAAGGAGAGAAGCAACCTGGAACTAAGGAGAAATTTCCTGACAGAACAATTAATCAGTGGAACAACCTGCCTCCAGAAGCGGTGAATGCTCCAGTACTGGAGGGTTTTTAAGAACAAATTGGACAGCCATTTGTCTAAAAGGGTATAGGGCAGAGGTCCTCAACCTTTTGGGCACCAGGGACCAGCTCCATGGAGAGAGAGGACTGGAGGGTGCGTGATTTTGTGTGCTGCCTGCATCCTGCTGGTGGGGCTTGTTTGTGCGGACCAGTTGCTGGCATGCTGCAGCCCACTACTGGTCCACGGACCAGGGGTTGGGGACCCCTGGTATAGGGTCTCCTGCTTGAGCAGGGGGCTGGACTGAAAGACCTCCAAGGTCCCTTCCAACTCTGCTATTCTATAATTCGTTAAGGGTCTCCTGCCTGAGCAGGGGGTTAGACCAGTGGTTCTCAATCTTTCTCAGGTTGAGACCCCACTTGCTCCGCCCATGCGCGCCGCGACCCCGACCCGGGTGCGCGCGCCGAAAAAAAAAAATTAAAAAAATTAAAAAAAACAAAAACAAAATGGCGGCTGCAACGGGCGGATCCGCGCATGCGCGGATCGGCCCATCATGTGCACCGCGCATACGCGGATCCGCCCGTCACAGCCACCATTTTTTTATTTTTTTTAAAAAAAATTATTATTATTTTGGCGCGACGGGCGGATCTGCACATGCGCGGCGCGCGCACGCCAAAAAATAAAAAAATTAAAAGAAAAAAAATAAAAAAATTTAAAAAATAAAAAAAACAAAATGGCGGCCCGCGGTGTCCGGCGACCCCCGCGAAATGGTCGTGCGACCCCAAATGGGGTCGCGACCCCAAGGTTGAGAACCACTGGGTTAGACTATAAACCTCCAAGGTCTCTTCCAACTTTGTTATTCTGAAATATATCAAGGTAATTATAATTTAGTAGCTGACCGGCAGAAGTGATATACTGTATAGAGCAGGGGTCTCCAACCTTGCTAACTTTAAGACTTGTGGACTTCAACTCCCAGAATTCCTCAGCCAGCTTGGCTGGCTAAGGAATTCTGGGAGTTGAAGTCCACAAGTCTTAAAGTTGCGGAAGTTGGGAACCTCTGATATAGAGAATAAGTCAGCAGAGTATTTGTGTGTGTGTGGGGGGGGGTAATATCCCTTTAAGGGACTGTGTCTGAGGACAATTGCAGTTGGAATCTTCTTACTCACTTGAACCGCTTGAATATAAGTGACTATCTTGTATTCTGTATGCTCCCTGTAAATTGTTGTTTCTTATTTTATATTAAACCACTGCTTTTTTTAAAAAAAATGTTTTATTGATTTTTAACATACACCTTAATATTTGGTAAACATCGTGTTGTCTGGCTTAATGTTTAAAAAAACAATAACAATTAATTTCTATAATTCTATAGTCCATATGATAGCCTTCCTTGATTTCCTCTTCTTCCAATAATATTCTCTTTTGCCAACCTTAAGTCAATACAATTCTTATTTAAATAAATGACAATTAAATATAAACATTTTTCTCATGTTTCTGCAAGTAATAATCACATCAATATAAAGCTTTTTTTCAACTACAGCTTTTATATCATTCTAGTGTTTCATTTAAAAAAATGACCCAGGCCCTCAAGCGTTGATGGGCAGTGCAGAAATTGGATAAAAAATAAAATAAAATAAAATAAAGTAAAAAAAATAGACTAGACTAGACTAGACTAGACTAGACTAGAATACAATAGAATACAATAGAAATAAAATAAATAAGCTCAGTGACAGATATAGCCAGCTAAAGGATAAACTTGATCAACCTTAACCTTGCTTAGGTTCTTTTGAGATCTCCATATCCCAAGAAGTCCATTGGGTTATGACTTCAGCTTCTCTCTATGAGGACATAAACAATGCTGTGATGTCATGGCCCCTGAGGGTAGATATATAAAGGCAAAGTTGAGGAGAGGAATGTTGAGGAGAGTTGAGGAGTGGAGAGAAGAGGAGCATTGAGTTGAGTTCATTTGAGAATAGTTGAATTGAGGAGAGGAGAGTGGAGTGGAGTGGAGTGGAGTGGAGGAGAGTGGAGGAGAGTGGAGGAGAGCGGAGAGCGGAGGAGAGCGGAGGAGAGTGGAGGAGAGCAGAGGAGAGCGAAGGAGAGCTGAGTGAAGTCAAGGAGATTTGAGGAGAGGAGATAAGAGGAGAGGAGAGGAGAGGAGAGGAGGCTAAGGAGCTTTTTATGAGTGTGGAAATCCAGCAAGCAAAGAGTAGAAGTTTGCAAAAGATCAGGTAAAACTGCACCTTCATTCTGCAGATTATTATTATCATCATCATTATTATTATTATTATTATCATTATTATTATAGGGGATGGGATGGGGTGGGATGGGGTGGAGTGGAGTAGAGTGGAATGGAACAGGACAGGACAGAACAGAGAATAGAATAGAAGAATTCTTTATTTGTCCAAGTGTGATTGGACACACAAGGAATTTATCACTGGTGCCAAACCTCCAGTGTACATATAAAGAGCAGGTCAGAGGTCATAATCATAGTTACAATAATTAATCATAAGTTACAAACAACAATTGGTAAATCATAAGAAGCCTGTAGGAGAAGATAGTAGGAAAGATGAGAAGATGAGAAATGAGACAGCGCTGTGGGAATTAAGGGTTCAGCAGAGTGATTATTATTATTAATTAAATTTTTATGCCACTCGTCTCCAAGGACTCGGAGCGGCTAACAACATAAACAAAAACAACATCTCAGTATTTCAAAAATCTAAAACCAAATCTAAAAAGCATTTAAAAAGACCTCCAAACACATTCATCATTCACACACAATCACAGTCATCCCCAGGCCTGCCGGCATAGATAAGTTTTTAGATTCTTCCGGAAGGCCGGGAGAGTAGGGGAAACGCGGACTTCAGGGGGCAGTTGGTTCCAGAGGGTGGACGCCGCAACAGAGAAGGCCCTCCCCCTAGGGCCCGCCAGCCGACATTGTTTCACTCACGGGACCCGGAGGAGGCCGACTCTGTGCGCTCTCACCGATCGTAGAGAAGTATGTGGCAGAAGGTGGTCCCGTAAGTATCCTGGTCCCATGCCATGAAGGGCTTTATAGGTAATAACCAACACTTTGAATTGCGCTCGGAGACCGATAGGCAACCAATGCAGCATGTGGAGAGTTGACGAAATGTGGGTACAACGTGGAAGGCCCACAATTGCTCGCGCAGCTGCATTTTGCACTAATTGTAGTCTCCGAACACTCTTCAAGGGTAGCCCCATGTAGAGAGCATTGCAGTAGTCGATCCTTGATGTGACAAGGGCATGTGTGACTGTGAGGAGAGACTCCCGATCCAAATAAGGGCGCAACTGGTGAACCAGGCGAACCTGTGCAAATGCCCCCCTCGCCACAGCCGACAAATGATGTTCCAATGTCAGCCATGGATCGAGGAGGACTCCCAAGTTGCGGACCTTCTCCGAGGGGTTTATAACTTTACGGAGGAAAAAAAATATATGTCTAGTTGTTTTGGCATGCAATATTCTATAGTGGCGGTCCGAGGGAACAAGTTGAAACAGTTTGTGTCCAGGATGTGAGGGGTCTGTAGAAATTTTCTCAGGCCTCTTTCTGGCTCGTCCAGTGTACAGGTCCTCAGTGTAAGACAGGCTGGGTTGTGACTGTTTTTTTCTGTAATCCTAACTATCTGTTGAAGTCTGTGTTTGTCTTGTTTGGTTGCTGTACTAAACCAGACAGTTAATAGAGGTCTAAATGGCAGTACCTCAATAATTACTCTATAAAACCATATCGGCAGCTCCTTGGGCAGCCTGAGCTTCCTGAGTTGGCACAGGAAGAACATTCTTAGTTCTGCCTTTTTACCAATGCTTCTAATGTGAGGTGTCAATTTCAAGTCCTGGGAGATTATAGAATCCAGAAACGGGAAGGTCTCTACTATTGATCCTGTGTTGCCTAACATTGTAAGACATACGTAGGCAGGTAGACAGAGAGGTAGAGACATAGAGGTAGAGGTAGACAGAGGTAGGTAGGTAGACAGACAGACAGACAGACAGACAGATAGATAGAGATGGACAGACAGACAGATAGATAGGAGGTAGAGGTAGAGGTAGAGGTAGGCAGATAGAGGTAAGAGACAGACAGAGATGGATAGATAGATAGATAGATAGATAGATAGATAGATAGATAGATAGATAGATAGATAGATAGATAGATAGATAGATAGATATGGACGGACAGACAGACAGACAGATAGATAGATAGGAGATAGAGGTAGAGGTAGGCAGATAGAGGTAAGATAGACAGACAGACAGACATAGATGGATGGATGGATGGATGGATGGATGGATGGATGGATGGATGGATGGATGGATGGATGGATGGATGATAGATAGATAGGAGAGAGGTAGAGGTAGAGGTAGAGAGAGGTAAGATAGACAGAGATAGAGATAGATAGATAGATGGATGGATGGATGGATGGATGGATGGATGGATGGATGATAGATAGATAGATAGATAGATAGATAGATAGATAGATAGGTAGATAGATAGATAGATAGGATAGAGGTAGAGGTAGAGAGAGGTAAGATAGACAGACAGAGATAGAGATAGATAGATAGATAGATAGATAGATAGATAGATAGATAGATAGATAGATAGATAGATAGATAGATAGATAGATAGATGGATGGATGGATGGATGGATGGATGGATGGATGGATGGATGGATGGATGGATGGATGGATGGATGGATGGATGGATGGATGATAGATAGATAGATAGATAGGAGAGAGGTAGAGGTAGAGGTAGAGGTAGAGAGAGGTAGAGAGAGGTAAGATAGACAGAGATAGAGATAGATAGATAGATAGATAGATAGATAGATAGATAGATAGATAGATAGATAGATAGAGGGGGGAGGGAGGGAGGGAGGGAGAGAGAGAGAGAGAGAGAGAAAGAGAGATGGGGGCACCAAAGATCCCTCCTTTCAACCCAGAGTTACAAAGCTCCTTGTTTATCGGTAGGATCTGCTTCCAGTTTTAGCCCTCACACTGAACAGCAGAATGGCCCATATGCTGAAAAAGTTGCCGTTCCTAAAGAAGAAGGACAGTGCTGAGTCCAATCTCCAGGTCAATTGTGACCAGCAGCGGTGGGACCCCCAGGAAGCCCACTTCTCTGGCTCCCACCCGTCCAGTTCCCCTCACTCAGCCACTCAGAGAACCACGCAGGTCCTACCTCTTCTTGTGAAGTCTGCCGCAGCTCCAATGGAGGCCAGGAAGAAGAGTCAGACTCCAGCGCTGGTGCTTCCCGAGTTGGGACTCAGGACAACCCGGAAGAGCCTTGCAGGGGCTGCTCAGGCAGAGGACAAGCAAGGCAAGAAGGAGCCCAACGCCTTGCAAAGGGTATATGAGAGGGAAAGGTCTCAGAGGAGCAGCCAATCCCAGGGGAGAAGACGTTCTCCAGAAGCCATCATGCCTTTATATCCAGGTATATACAGTCCAGAGCTGGGCTATGTATGGAACCAGCTTTCTCCTATCACATCATCCCATCCCACTCCATCACACAATCACTCAATCAATCAGAATAGAGCCAGAGGAGATCATTTGGGATCCAGAACATTGATCTAATACAGCGGTTCTCAACCTTTTCCGGGGCTCGACCCCGGCCCGGATCACGCAAAAAAATAATAATAATAATGGCGGGCCCGCACCACGCATGCGCGGCGCGACGGCCTGCATCGCAATAAGGAAAAAAATGGCCGACTAAAAAAAAATGGCCAACCAAAAAAAAAAAATGGCGGGCCTGCACTGCGCATGTGCGGTGTGATGGGGTGCATCGCGCATGCGCGGCGCAACGGCCCGCATCGCGATAGGAAAAAAATGGCCGACCAAAAAAAATGGCTGACCAAAAAAAAATGGCAGACTGCGGTGCTTGGCGACCCCCGTGAAATGGTTGTTCGACCCCAAATGGGGTCGCGACCCACAGGTTGAGAACCGCTGATCTAATAGGTCCCAGGACTTGACCCAGCCTCAGAGCTCTTTCAGGGTGTTTATATACCCCCTGGATACAATTCTTTATCTGTTTATTACAGAACATAGAACAATCGAGTTGGAAGGGACCTCAGAGGTCTTCTAGTCCAACCCCCCTGCTCAAGCAGGAGAGTCTATAGTAGTACTATGTCAGACAGGTGGCTGTCCAATCTCTTCTTAAAAACCTCCAGTGATCAAGCACCCACAACTTTTGAAGGCAAGCTGCTCCACTGATAAAATGTTCTCACCGTTAGGAAGTTTCCCCTTAATGCCAAGCTGTTTCTCTCCTTGATTAGTTTCCATCCATGGCTTCTTGTCCTGCCCTCTCATGCTTTGGAAAATAAGTTGACCCCCCCCCTCTTCTTTGTGGCAGCCGCTCAAATTTATTTATTTATTATTTATTTATTTATTACTTAAACTTATATGCCGCCCTTCTCCTAGGACCCAGGGCGGCTTACAAAAATACAATAAAATTATACAATAAAATTAATCACATTCACACAGCAAACAAGCACAGTCAGCTCACAGTCGCTGATGGAGGGACCTTCCTAGGGCCCAGGGGCAGAGCACAGCTCATACGCCCCAAGCCTGTCGGCATAAATGTGTCTTTAACAATTTCCGGAAAGCTAGGAGGGAGGGAGCAGTACAAACTTCTGAGGGAAGCTGGTTCCAGAGGGCTGGGGCAGCAACGGAGAAGGCCCTTGCCCTAGGCCCCGCCAGATGACATTGCCTGACAGACGGGACCCGTAGGAGGCCAACCCTATGTGCCCTAACCGGTCGCTGGGATTCATGAGGCAGAAGACGGTCACGCAAGTATCCTGGTCCATTCCATAAAGGGCTTTATAGGTCATAACCAACACTTTGAATTGTGTTCGGAGACCAATTGGTAGCCAGTGCAGCTCACGGAGAGCTGGAGTGATATGAGCATCTCTTGGGAGACCCAAGACGGCTCGCGCGGCCCAGTCCAAAGAAAAGAGGGGTAACATGATCCAGTATTTGAGGGGCTGCCACAAAGAAGACAGGGGTCAACCCAGTTTCTGCGACGATTCTCCAACAGGCAGGGAACTGATGCTACAGACCCCTTCAGTCAAAGAATTTCGACTGGTTGGGTCTAGGAAGAGTGTCTTCTCCACTGTATTATGAAACATCTTGCCCTCATAGGTGGAAGGCCCCACTTTCTTAGCCTTTTACAAAGGGGTGGAAACCTGGCTGTGAGGCTTTGTGTGGCAGGCACAAAGGTCCACACAATCTCGGGGCTGGCTGGTACCACAACAGTCCTCCCTCTGCCTTTTTCACCAGCGCTGAATGATCACCAATATTTATATACCATTATATAGTATACCCCCAGTATAGGATCTCCTGCTCAAGCAGTGGGTTGGACTGGAAGACCTCCAGGATCCCTTCCCGCTCTGTCCTATTCAAAGACCTTGGGATTTTTATTGCTTTGAAATTTCACGATGTTGTAATCTGACCGTTTTAAAAAAAAACCACACATCATCCTAAATTAATCTTAACATTTTATGGCTAATTTTATATGCTGTTGTATATATTGATTACACTGTACAGTCTCCAGAGTTCCTCCTTGAGATGTGTGTCTGGGAACATGAAATATAAATAAATTCAGTAAATGCATTTGGGGTCAAAGGCACTTAGATGTTGTGATTAAGACACCAGTCCAGAAACAGGAAGATGGTGAGTTCTAGTCCCACTTTACCCATGAAAGCCGGCTAGGTGACTTTGGGCCGATCACCAGGAGACAGTGAGTTCTAGTCCCACTTTACCCATGAAAGCCAGCTGGGTGACTTTGGGCCGATCACCAGGAGACAGTGAGTTCTAGTCCCACTTTACCCATGAAAGCCAGCTGGGTGACTTTGGGCCGATCACCAGGAGACAGTGAGTTCTAGTCCCACTTTACCCATGAAAGCCAGCTGGGTGACTTTGGGCCGATCACCAGGAGACAGTGAGTTCTAGTCCCACTTTACCCATGAAAGCCAGCTGGGTGACTTTGGGCCGATCACCAGGAGACAGTGAGTTCTAGTCCCACTTTACCCATGAAAGCCAGTTGGGTGACTTTGGGCTGATCACCAGGAGACAGTGAGTTCTAGTTTTGCCTTACACAAGAAAACTGGCTGGGTGACTTTGGGCCAATCAAGCGGAAAGAAGGACCAAGGCTGACATGATAGTAGTGTTCCAATATTTGAGGGGCTGCCACAGAGAGGAGGGGGTCAACCTGTTTTCCAAAGTACCCAAAGGCCAGACAAGGAACATTGGATGGAAACTGATGAAGGAGAGAGTCAACCTAGAACAGTAAGGAATTTCCTAACAGTGAGAACAATTAATCAGTGGAACGACTTCCCTTCTGAAGTTGTGGGTGCTCCATCACTGGAAGTTTTTAAGAAAACATTGGATAGCCACTTGTCAGAAATGGTATAAGGGTCTCCTGCCTGAGCAGGGGGTTGGACTAGATGACCTACAAGATCCCTTCCAACTCTGTTATTCTGTAAAGATTCAGTCACTTCAAAACGAGCATGAAGATTTATTGCAAGCTTAAGCTGTCTACAAGAATCTGACCAGCCGGCCAATAAGGGAAAGGGTCTATGCCAGGGGTAGGCAACCTGGGCTCTTTTATGACTCGTGGACTTCAACTCCCAGAATTCCTGAGCCAGCGTGGCTCAGTTTGGAAACCTCTCCCTTTCCCCTCAGCATGGCTGGCTCAGGAATGCTGGGAGTTGAAGTCCACCAGTCATAAAAGAGCCAAGGCTGCCTACCTGTGGACTAGGCCTACCAGTTTCTGATAATCTACTCCTGTCAGGCTTAATAGACTAGGCCAGGGGTAGGCAACCTTGGCTCTTTTATGACTCGTGGACTTCAACTCCCAGAATTCCTGAGCCAGCATGGCCCAGCTTGGAAACCTCTCTTTCCCCTCAGCATGGCTGGCTCAGGAATTCTGGGAGTTGAAGTCCACGAGTCATAAAAGAGCCAAGGCTGCCTACCCCTGGACTAGGCCTACCAGTTTCTGATAATCTACTCCTGTCAGGCTTAATAGTCTAGGCCAGGGGTAGGCAACCTTGGTTCTTTTATGACTCATGGACTTCAGCATAGCTGGCTCAGGAATTCTGGGAGTTGAAATCCACGAGTCATAAAAGAGCCAAGGTTGCCTACCCCTGGTCTATGACAACTCTCTACGGCCAACTTTCAGTGGTCAACTAGCCGAGGGACAATTCGCTGCGGGTTACCTTGATATCAAAGAAATGGTGGAATAGAATCATGAAAGAAAGAAAGAATGGCAAAGGAATGAAAAGGGTATGATAAAAATTAAAATGATTTTTTTAAAATTTATTTTAAATAATGAAACTGAATTGTTAAATTTTTCTGTGGCGAGTTGTCCCATTCCATAAGGGAGATAAGAAACACATTCAAGTTGGCCTGGATTTAGATCTCTTGCAGACGCGAAGGGACTTGTGACTAATGACGCGTTGGACCCCTCCCTCCCTCAGGCTCAGCCTGGTCATCCCCTACACACCCTTTTATTCTCTTCCTTTTGAGAAGGTTTGTCCTGTCGAATTGCCCATCCATCCCAGTCTGTCTCTTCTTCTCAGAACTCTCCGATGAATGCTTTAGACCTCTATGGGAGAACAAGAAGCCACTGAAAGGCAGATCCGTGAAAGACATCTTAGAGTTGATGGATGAGAAAGACATATTAGATATCATCCTGGACCATCTTCGTCCTTCCTTACATGTAAGCATATTGGTTTGTGTCAGGTTGTTTACTTGTCTTTCCAGTCAGAGAAGCAACTCTATGTTCTTCATCTGGACAACTGTTCTCACAATTTGTGCCAGAGATTTTTCCAACAGCTCCTCTCAAAAGCTAACTCAGCTTCAGCTGATACAATCCGGGATGGTCCTTCTTATGTGCCTTGTGTCTGTCCCAGCTAGAAAAGTCAAGTAAATTGTAAAATGTATCCTGATGCAGAAGGGAAACGGATGCTTTCCTTGGAAACACACAAAAGAACCCTGTTCCTTCTTCTGCTCCTTCACTTTGTCACAATTTCTTTATTGTTGTTGCCCAAACAGATTTCTGCAGAACACAAACTGCCCAGGAAGAAAATGGATGGATTTCCCTCCCTCCACCAGAAGTCTGCGATCCAAGAAAACAGTTCCCATCTCTTGTCTCAAGAGAAGGTAAACATGCTGAGGTTTTACCCTTTTGGGGGGTGTAATTGTCCTACACATGTTGGAAACATGATTAAAATACCAACAAAATTGGATTGGTAAGAAAAAGAGTTTATTCTGCAGAAAATAGAAAAGCGGTTTGCAAAGCGCGGTGGATCCTGGTGAGAGACTTCAACAGGAAGTTCTAAACCCAGAGACCGCACCAAAATATTCAAACACATAACATTATATACACCCCTATCGCGACGCCCCCATCCCCTCCCCTTAGGTCCCATTTGAGAGGACTTCTGGGGGGTACAATCTGTCCGATCCACCTAGCCAGAATACATCATCCCTCCCCCTCAGTTACAGTGTTTAGAACTTCCTTCTGCCATCCTTTTGTCTTGTTGAGTGTGTCTTCTACCCAAGCCTCCTGGAATCTAGTGTGTACCTGCAGGGCTTGGCTAATCTTTCTATTGCTAATCAAGTGTGACCGTTTTATTTTTAAACTTCTTCCTTTCTCACACACAAGTCGGAAGGGGACAACTCACCGCTGCCAACATCGCCACGGGATAATTCAACAATTCAATTCATTCAAATTACTTAAAAAAATATTTTAATTTTTGTCGTTTCACGTTTCATTTTGTCCCTCCTTTGGCATCCTTCCTTTAATGATTCTGTTCCACCATTTGTTCGAGATTAGACAGACAAATGAATAGTAGAATAACAGAATTGGAAGGGACCTTGGAGGTCATCTAGTCCAACCCCCTGCTCAGACAGGAAGCCCTATGCCATTCTGGACAAATGGCTGCCCATTCTCTCCTTAAAAACCTCCAGTGATGGAGCACCTAGAACTTCTGGAGGCAAGTCGTTCTACTGATTGATTGTTCTCACTGTTAGTTCTAGGGTGGTTCTCTCCTTAATTAGTAGTTGACCCCACATTGTCCATTTTTGATAATATTTTGTCCTCCTTTTCCTTTTCCTGACCCATTGGTGGACCTCCGTACGATTCACTGACTCTTTTTCCAACCTTCAGATTTTGCTTTACAAATACTATGGGGTGAAACTACGGAATTCGAGACAAAAAGACCTGGTCAAAGAACAACTGAAAAGACTTCTAGGTTTTTCATTACAAGAAGAAACAGACAGAGAAGTAAGTGGAAGTGGGAGCTCTGCAGGGGCTGAGCCCTCCAACTTTGTGGGGCCCTTGGTGCTCTCTGAGCTGGGTTGTTCTCTTGCAGAGGTTTTGTTACCCAACTAGATCACAACATCCATGCTAGAAGGGAATGGGGTTTGTGGGGAGGAGGAGGAGGAGGAGGAGGAGGAGGAGGAGAATTGTCTTTGGTGCTCTCTGAATTTCATTGTTTTCTTGAAGATGGTTCATTACCCAACTAGATAATTTCATCAGTGCTAGAAGGGAATGGGGTTTGCAGAGTGGAGGAGGAGGAGGATAAAAAGGAGAGGAGGACTATGGAGTTCTGTGGGGTTACAGAGAGGAGGAGGAGGAGAGGGGAGGAGGATAAAAAGGAGAGGAGGACTATGAGGTCTTGTGGGGTTAAAGAGAGGAGGAACTGGGTGTCCATAGGGATGCTCAAAATGTCAAGATGGTGGTCATAATGCTGCAATTGTTCCATTGTGGCATGAATTTTTTGACCATGGGACTTCAAACTTGGTCACTTTAAGATTTGTGGACTTCAACTCCCAGAATTCCTCAGCCAGCATTGCTGGCTGAAGAGTTCTGGGAGTTGAAGTCCCCAAGTCTTAAAGTTGCAGACTGGGGAACTCTGGGAGTTGAAGTCCCCAAGTCTTAAAGTTTGGAGACCCCTATTTTTGACCATCCCCCGTGGACCACTCTTGTTGTCAGCAAACGACTCCAGAACGTGGCTCACCCTCAAGAGAAAACATGGCTCTTACTTAGCCTTCATCATAGAAGCAACCTGCAATAAAGAAATACAATTATGGGTAAAATATTGAAATGTCCTAATTCACAAGCATCGCTTTGCTTAGGGAATCTCTGAAACCATTGGAGTGGTTGCATTTTGTCATCTTCCCGAGATTCTGTTGGCCCTGAGAGATGTCGGCCATTTCGGACATGCAAAGACACCTGCTCTGCTAGAAGCCACCTTTGAAGTAAGGCCAGAGATGGGGTTGCAAGGTCTGAGACTCAATACAGAAGAACGCTGGGGGATTCTGGGAAGGAAAGTCCAACATGTTTAGAAGGATTTATGCTCCAGGTTGCCTGGCCTCCTTAGACTCTGATCTCAAAGACCGGAGACCAGTGCTAAGATTTGTAGGTGGTGATGGAAATTCTCCATCTCCATCTCCCAGAGGGCTATTTTAAAATGCTAGAGGAGATTATGAGTTGCCCCAACAAACATCTCAAGTAGACCCAAAGGTGCTTTTTCAAAAGGCAACTGAACTTTGTTTTTCCTTCCTTTCACTTCTCATCCAAGAAGCTTCTTCTGTTCCGATTGAGAAGGGGATTGAACTGATGGATGATGGAGAATTAGTTGCTTATCACCTCATCCCTTCTGGTGGTTGATGACCACTTCCTGGACCTCAATATGGAGGTGGGAAAGGGACCCCAATTGGAAGCCAGACATGTGGTCTTTCCAAAGACATCCAGTTGGCCATTTGGGATCCAGAACGCTGATCTAATCGGTCCCAGGACTTGATCCAGCCTCAGAGCTCCTTCAGGATGTTTATATACCCCCTGGGGGTATATTATAGAACATAGAACAAGCGAGCTGGAAGGGACCTCAGAGGTCTTCTAGATCCAACCCCCTGCTCAAGCAGGAGAGTGTACCATTTCAAACAAATGGTTGTCCAGTCTCGGTTTGAAAACCTCCAGTGATGGAGCACCCACAACTTCTGGAGGCAAGCTGTTCCACTAGTTCATTGTCCTCACTGTTAGGAAGTTTCTCCTTAATTCCAAGTTGCTTCTCTCCTTGGTTCGTTTCCATCCATTGTTTCTTCTCCTGGTGCTTTGGAGAACAGGTTGACTCCCCCTCATCTTTGTACTCACAGGACCCACACTCTCTGTCTGAGAGACAAATTCGCACAACCTTGATCCTGTGCTATGGCCAAGCAGCCATGGGAGCCCAGTCGGAGGACATGATACCTTTAGTGGAACACATTGTCTCTGAGATTCTCTTCCAGTATGCTACTAGGAACAAGGTAGGCTGGCTTCCACCTGTACCTCTCTTAATGATGAGCTCCCCTTTTCTCAGAAAGGTGGGAGTTATGTCACAGGTCTTCCCTATGAATTAAATTAAAAAAAAACCCAATGATTATGTTCCAGTATCACCTCTCATTATTTGCCCTTTTTATTGCAAGAACAGTTATAATCTTCAGTCCTTAGCTTGATTGCCTTCTTTCAAACATTTCATGACCCAGCTAATGTTACCAGTGGATTGTGGGAAAGGAGGAGGAGCAGGAGCAGGAGGAGAAGGGGAGAAGGAGGAACCCTTCAGCCATTGATTAGGCCTGTAATTCAGATTCTCTCCCTATTCCAATTGCACTGTACATGTTTAAATGCTAGTTGTTTATTTATCTATTAAGGGTCATGCTATATTTATTACACTCAAGGTAGTGGAGATGTATAATATTTTTTCCTCTTTTCCACACAACAACCTTGTGAGATAGATGGATTGGCCCAAAGTCACCCAGCTAGCTCTCATGCCTAAGGCAGGACTAGAACTCACAGTCTCCTGGCGATTGGCCCAAAGTTACCCATCCAGCTTTCACACCTAAGGCAGGACTAGAACTCACACTGTCCTGGTGATTGGTCCAAAGTTACCCATCCAGCTTTCACACCTAAGGCGGGACTAGAACTCACCATTTTTGGGTGACTGGCCCAAAGTCTCTCAGCTGACTTTCATCCTAAGATGGAACTCAAAGTCTCTTGTTGACTGGCCAAAATCACTCAGCCATCTTTCGTGCCGAAGGCAGAAGCAGAACTCAAAATATCCAGGTGATATTTTGATTGGGAGCCCCTCAGAGTTCAACTGAAAGTGGTTGGCTACATCAAGGTTTAAATCAATCAATCAATCAATCAATCAATCCTCTTCCTTCTGGTTTTTTTCTAACCCCACACTATCCACCCTGTGTTTTCCAGGATGAAGCCTTGAAGAAAGCATTCATGAGGTCTGTGATCATGATCACCAAAGCTCTTGTCCATAGCAGGAGGCAGGATGTCAGCTTACCCCATAAATCTGAACTGGTCATAAACGTCATTGTAAGTGGGCGAGGGGGGGGCAGGTGCTGCTGGGGGTATTTATTTTTGAAAGTGAATTTGGATTGAATTGAATTGACCACAGGTAGTCCTCGACTGCAATTCAGCCCCAAACGGTTGATGCTAAGTGGGACAATTGTTAAGTGAGTGCTTCCCCATTTTACGACCTGTTTTGCCACCGTCGTTCACTGAATCACTGTTGTTAAATTAGCCACACGGTCATTAAATGGATCCGGCTTCCCCTTTGACTTGACTTGTCAGAAGGTCCTCAAAAAGGGGATGGCGTGACCCCCGGGACACTGCGACCGTCATAAATATGAACGAGTGGTCAAGTGTCCAGGGAGAGGCTGAAATGGTCGTAAGTGTGAAAAACCACCATAAGTTACTTTTTTCCAGTGCTGTTGTAACTTGGAATAGTCATTAAACGAATGGTTGTGAAGTCGAGTACTATCTGTAATTTATTTAGCCAAGTGTGATTAGACACAGAGAATTGTTGTGAGTCCAGTGAGCCAGTGGACCCGGCAGCTGAATCCAGGGAATTAGAGGAGGAGGAGGAGGGGCCTGGAGATCCATCAGAGTCAGAGGAAGGCTCTGATGAGCTCTAAGACTTACAATATGATGAAGAACCTGGCCTCTCCACTTGTGCTCAGGCTGAGACTCAGCTGTGCTGGGAAGCTGAGTCAGACTCTGAGAACTCACAGCTGGAAGACATCATAGACCAGTGGTGGTGAACCTACGGCATGGGTGCCAGAGGCGGCACTCAGAGCCCTCTCTGTGGGCACCCGCGTCGTCGCCCCAGTCCTAGGCCTTCAGCTGGGTTTTATAAAACCTTTTCGCTTTAGGCCTCCGCTGCCGTGTACAAAAAAAAAAAGGTTCAATCAATCAGTCAATTTCAACTTCTCGTGGGGAAAAAAAAGATCTGGCAAAGTTGGAATTGATTGATTAAACTTTTTAGTCCCACCCAGTCTGCCTTTACCACCACAGCCACACCCAGCCAATGGGCCACGCCCAGCCAATGGGCCACACCCACCCGGCACTCAACGACACATAAGTGGGTTTTGGGTTGCAGTTTGGGCACTCAGTCTCTAAAAGGTTCGCCATCATTGTCATAGACGCTCGCAAACGCAGACAGGCAACAAGAGCAGGACAGAGGGAGGCAATGGGGTGACTCCAAGGAGGAGAAGAAGGCATTGAGAAGCCACGCCTTGGGGCTGCATAATAAAAAGGGAAGGTGTGGGCGGTGCTGGTTGCTGAAGGCAACCGTTGGCAAAGGACTCAAGTTTCATGGAATCCTGTTCTGTTTGCCTTGCCTTTGGACAATTCTCCGTTTGCATCATGTTTTGTTTGCCTTTGCTTTTGGGACATTTTGCAAGTCTGTACATAATAATAAAAGGGGTTTGTTTTCCCTGCATTTCCAGCCTACTTGTTAAAAGAGGGGTTTGTCCTTGTGAGTTAACAAGGACTCACATAGGTTGGGACAGAACAATAATTTCTCTCCAGTGTAGAAGCTCTCAGTGTACATGCAAAACAACACAGTAATCATCATCATCATCATCATAATGGTACCAATAAGAGAAGGTGGTAAAAAAGATGAGAAGGATAAAATACAGCCATAGGATGTGGGTAAATAGAGATAAGGCAGTACTATAAGAATTAGGTGTTCAGCAGAATGATGGCACAAGGGAAAAGAAATCCTTGTGACTAGTTATCCCAAAGGTGCTTTTCCAAGAGGCAACTGGACTTTCTTGTTTTTCTTTGAAGACGTTTCACTTCTCATCCAAGAAGCTTCTTCAGCTCTGACCAGATGGTGGGGAATGGAAGGATTTATACTCCTTGCAGACAGCTGGTCATTTGTGCTCTTTTAGAGAGCCATTGAGGCCACCTGTCCTCAGGGTCACCTGAGTAGTGCAAATGGGTGTGGAGCCTTCTTGGCTACAGGATGTTTTCTGCCCTGGGTCCCTTCACACCCATTTTCACAACTCGGATGACCCTGAGGACACAGATAAACCTCCAAGTGGCCTCAACGAATCGCTAAAAGAATGCAAATGACCAGCTGTCTGCAAGGAGTATCAATTCTGGGAGCTGAAGTTCACAGGTCGTAAACAGGCCATAGTTACCCATCCCCGACTTAAATCATGGTCACATGATGATGGGACACCACAAACTGCCATAAATGCAGACTGGTTGCCAGGTGACAAAAATGGAATCACATGATCACTGAGGAAGACATGCCTCTTGGAACTTCGGATCTGGATCATACATAGTCCTGGAAAGATCTGTCACAAGTTGAAATGGTGGTTAAGTGACCAGTTTTAAATTGAGGACTTCTTGTATCAACCAGAACAAGCATAGGGATGGGAATAGAGCCAGTTGGATGGTGGCCATATCTGTGGAGCTTTCTTAGATGTGTTTCCTACTCCCCCTCTCAGGAAGTCATTGAAAATGAGCCCGCGAGAGCTTTGTCCGTCATAATTCTTCATCAAGCGATCATCACAGTCACCTGCATGACGTACGTATCTCCACCGCCCCCACCTTATCACCAGGGTTTGTAGGAATCTGGCGCTGGACCCAGTTTTGGGATTTTCATGCCACATCCCCAGGCTCTAGAGCACACGTTGAATTAGCAGGTCAGTCCAGAATTTGGAAGGGTGAACAATTTGCATGCTGGCTATCTGGGCAGTTCAGATCTAGGAAACGAGGTGAGCGTGCTTATTTAGAGGTGAGGGGTCCTTGGTGCTCGCTGAGCTTGATGGATTTCTTGCAGACATTTCATGACCCAACTAGGTAACTTCATCAGTGCTAGGAGGAGGAGGAGGAGGAGGAGGAGGAGGAGGAGGAGAAGGAGGAGGAGGAGGAGGAGAACTGTGAGATCCTTGGTGCTCTTTGAACTTGGTTGTTCTCTTGCAGATATTTCATGACTCAACTAGGTAACATCGTCAGTGCTAGAAGGGAGGGAGAGAGAGTGAGAGAGCGAGACAGACAGACAAAGATATGGTAGATAGATAGAGATAGAGATAGAGATAGAGATAGAGATAGAGATAGAGATAGAGGTAGAGGTAGAGGTAGAGGTAGAGGTAGAGGTAGAGGTAGAGGTAAAGATAGAGATAGAGGTAGAGGTAGAGGTAGAGATAGAGATAGATAAAATAGACTGGCTAGATAGATAGATAGATAGATAGATAGATAGATAGATAGATAGATAGATAGATGGATGGATGGATGGATGGATGGATGGATGGATGGATGGATGGATGGATGGATGGATGGATGGATGGATGGATGGATGGATGGATGGATGGAAGCATTTGTGGCATACTTGTTAGAATACAGTATTGCAGGCAAACTCTGCCCACTGCCAGCAGTTCGATCCTGACCCGCTCAAGGTTGACTCAGCCTTCCGTCCTTTCGAGGTTGGTAAAATGAGGACCCAGATTCTTGGGGCCAATAGGCTGACTTTGTAAAACCACTTAAAAAAGGGCTGTAAAGCACTGTGAAGAGGTATATAAGTCCAAGTGCTGCTGCTATTGCTCTTTCTAGTTTAATTACAAGAAGGACTAGGGGTGACATGATAGCAGTCTTCCAATATTTGAGGGGCTGTCACAGAGAGGAGGGGGCCAACCTACCCTCCAAAATAAAAAGCAAGGTATGGAAGCTCATCAAAGGGAGATCCAGGAGAACAATCCCGACACTGAGAACAATCAATCAGTGGAACGGTTTGCCTCCGGAAGTTGGGCATGCTCCATCACTTCAGGTTTTCAAGCAAAGACTGGACAACCATTTGACCGGGATGGTATAAGCACCATCAAAAAGCAAGGGTTAGACTAGAAGACCTCCAAGGGCCCTTCTAGCCTTACGGGTCTATGATCTTCTCCCTCCCCCCTCCTGTTTTCTTATCTTTCATCAGTCGTTTGAAGCCTATACTGAACACAGAGGTGATGTCCAAGTTGGTGAACACAAGCATTCAAAGGGTATTTTCCCTGCCGGCTCTGAAGATGACCAAAGTGAATGCAGGTAGCCCAACCCAGTCAACCTATACTCAGGTGAGCAGTCCAGATGGAGCAAAGCAATATGAGATCCATCTGGACCTTTGGTGGGAGGACAAGGTGAAACATGATTCAAGATATCCTCAAAATCTCTGAATCGATCTTTGAGCCAAATGGCACCTTGGCCTGTCCCCTCCATCTTTGGTCTTGTGGGAAGTCAGCCCCCTCCCCAGAGAAAGAAATATTAAAAAGGCAGAAAAATATATTTCCTCCAAGGATCTTGAAAAACGCAGGAAAGCATGCCCAGTTTTTCTTAATAGCCCCAAGTCTCCCTTCCCCAAGCAGAAACCAGCTCTATAGAGATGCAGATATAAATCCAGGGAGCTAGGAGATTAAGAAGACAAAGACCTAAAATCTACATACCCCATCAAAACTCTAAGAGTCATCAGCCTTAGGGAAGCAGGATATGACCTTTGGACATAATAAGATTGACCCATCACCATCAGAATACCAGAAAGGCATTCAGACTCAGGTCAAAGTTCATGCCACAGGAATAACTCCAAACAAAAGACTCCAGAGGGTATAAAAACCCACTTCCTACATGTGCTCAGCCCTTTTTTTCACTTCTCTTGCTGCCAGAACCATCTTCCTGTCTGGCTCTCCTTTCCAATAAACTACAACCTTCTTCCCAAAGCAGCTGCTATGTTTATTCCCAGCTTGGATGAACCATGATGAAGATTTTTCTTCCAACAGTCTTGAAAGAATGCTTCAACTTCTCATTATACGGTTCTTGATAGGACTACGTATTTTTAACTTCTAAACATCTCCATGGTCTTCCTCACCATCTTTTCTCTTCTTCTTCTTCTTCTTCTTCTTCTTCTTCTTCTTCTTCTTCTTCTTCTTCTTCTTCTTCTTCTTCTTCTTCTTCTTCTTCTTCTTCTTCTTCTTCTTCTTCTTCTTCTTCTTCTTCTTCTTCTTCTTCTTCTCCTCCTCCTCCTCCTCTTCCTCCTCCTCTTCCTCCTCCTCCTCTTCTTCTTCTTCTTCTTCTCCTCCTCTTCCTCCTCCTCCTCCTCCTCCTCCTCCTCCTCTTCTTCTTCTTCTTCTTCTTCTTCTTCTTCTTCTTCTTCTTCTTCTTCTTCTTCTTCTTCTTCTTCTTCTTCTTCTTCTTCTTCTTCTTCTTCTTCTTCTTCTTCTTCTTCTTCTTCTTCTTCTTCTTCTGTTCTGGTTGAAGTATCTTCTCAGGACCCACTCCCCATCTCCCCCTTTTGCCCCCAAACGAAAGAAGGGCATATGGTGATGCAGAACAACCATGATCTGCATGCACTAGCTATGATTCCTAGGTCATCTGTAAGAACCCTCAAGAAAAGGTACAGCTTCTCTGACCTGAGTTTGTTTCCTGCTGACTTGGAGGACATATTCATTACATCTCCTTGCCCACAAGATGGAAGGGCAAAATTGTACTATGCAGACCCAAAATAGAAGCAGAGAACAGGTTGTCTATTTGTTCCTATTGAGATCCTAAAGAAACAACAACAAAAGACTGTATGTACCTTGTGGAACAGGAGTGTCCACCGTGACAACTTTAAGACCTGTGGACTTCAACTCCCAGAATTCCCCAGCCAGCGCATGCTGGCTGTGGAATTTTGGGAGTTGAAGTCCACAGGTCTTAAAGTTGCCACAATTGGACACCCCATTGTAGAAGAACACAACTCCTGATATTGTTGATGCCGATAGATTTTCCTCCCAAATCCACTAGATCATGGGTGTCAAACTCACTGCGTCATGTGACGTGTCACAACATATCGCAACATTTTTTGCATTGCCAAAGCTGGGGTGGGCACGGCTTCTGCATGATGCAACTGGCCCGTGGGCTGGCAGTTTGACACCCCTGCACTAGATCAACCATTTTAAGAATAGAATAGAATAGAATAGAATAGAATAGAATAGAATAGAATAGAATAGAATAGAATAGAATAGAATAGAATAGAATAGAATAGAATAGAATGGAATGGGATGGGATGGGATGGGATGGGATGGGATGGAATGGAATGGAATGGAATGGAATGGAATGGAATGGAATAGAATGGAATAGAATGGAATAGAATAGAATAGAATAGAATAGAATAGAATAGAATAGAATAGAATAGAATAGAATAGAATAGAATAGAAAATATGGAATAGAATAGAATAGAATAGAATAGAATAGAATAGAATAGAATAGAATAGAATAGAATAGAATAGAATAGAATAGAATAGAATAGAATAGAATAGAATACATGGAATGGAATGGAATGGAATGGAATGGAATGGAATGGAATGGAATGGAATGGAATGGAATGGAATGGAATGGAATAGAATAGGATGGGATGGGGTGGGATGGGATGGGATGGGATGGGATGGGATGGGATGGGATGGAATGGAATGGAATGGAATAGAATAGAATAGAATAGAATAGAATAGAATAGAATAGAATAGAATAGAATAGAATAGAATAGAATAGAATAGAATAGAATAGAATAGAATACATGGAATGGAATGGAATAGAATAAGATGGGATGGGATGGGATGGGATGGGATGGGATGGGATGGGATGGAATGGAATAGAATAGAATAGAATAGAATAGAATAGAATAGAATAGAATAGAATAGAATAGAATAGAATAGAATATAATAGAATAGAATGGAATGGAATGGAATGGAATGGAATGGAACGGAGCTGAAAGGGACCTTGGAGGTCTTCTAGTCCAGCCCCCCTGCTCAAGGAGGAGAATCTGTACCAAGAGTTACAGATAGTCCTTGACTTACCACTGTAACAGAATTATGGTAGTAAGTCATTATAGTCATAAGTTGAGGCACTAAGTGGCTGGACCTGATTTTTGGACAATTTTTGCAGTGGTCATGAAGTGAGTGCGGTAGTCATTAAGCAGACACTGTAGCTATTAAGCGAACAACATGGTCGTTAAGCGAATCCATTGTGCCCAATGGGCTTTGCTTGTTAGAAACTAGAAGCAAATGCTCGAAACCAGCAATAAAGGTCAAAAACATGTGGCCATGTGAACTTGGGACACTGCAAACAGCTGTAAAGGCGAGCCAGCACCCAAAATGGAATCACAGGACCTTTGAACTTTTAACTCTGAACTTCTTTAAAATTCAGTCTTAAGTAGAGGTTGTTGTAACTTTAAATGGTCACTCAGCAATCAGTTGTACGTCAAGGAGTGCCTGTACTACTCCCATGTAGCTTTGTAAAGCAGTCCTTGTTTTCTCCTCTTTTTCCCACCAAGGGAGGGCTTTGTAACCTCCCCAATGGTAGCTGTAGAAATTCAAAAAAATGTTGGAGAAGACTCCTGCGGGTCCCCTGGACTGCAAGGCGATCCAACCCGGTCAGTCCTGGAGGAGATCAACCCTGACTGCTCTTTAGAAGGCCAGATCCTGAAGTTGAAACTCAAGTCCTTTGGCCATCTAATGAGAAGGAAGGACTCATTGGAGAAGAGCCTAAGGCTGGGAAAGATGGAGGGCAATAGAAGAAGGGGACGACAGAGAAGGAGGTGGCTGGATGGAGTCACTGAAGCAGGAGGCGGGAGCTTAAATGGACTCCAGAAGATGGTAGAGGACAGGAAGGCCTGGAGGAACGTTGTCCATGGGGTCACAATGGGTCGGACATGACTTTGCAACTAACAACAACAAAGTCGGATAAAGAATTTTGTCCAGCAGTAAATCAGGGCTAGTCTTGATAAAGCTAAGCAAGGTCAGGCATGGTTTGGTCTTGGATGGGCAACTACAGGTAATGCTCGACTTACAACAGTTCATGTAGTGGCCTTTTGAAGTTACAACGGCACGGGAAAAAGTGACGTAGGACCATTTTTCACCCTTACGGCCATTGCAGCGTCCCCGTGGTCACGTGAACCCCTTTTGCGACCTTCCAACCAGCAAAGCCAATGGGGAAGCTGGATTCACTTAACAACCATGTAATGAACTTAACAAACGCAGTGATTCACTTAACCACCGTGGAAAGAAAGATCGTAAAATGGGAACAAAGCTCACTTGACAATTGTCTCGGTTAGCGGCAGAAATTTTGGGCTCAGCTGTGGTCATATGTTGAGGTCTTCCTGTCTTTGAATATCCCAGAATTTCAAGGAAGACGTTCCACCTTTTAATAAACCTTTTCTGAATGACAACATTAAGGAAGTCCTTTTATTCCTCGTTCTCAGCGGAGGAAGCATTTCCTTCGGCTCTTGAAGAAAAAAAATGGCCCTGCAAGATTGGCTGCTTCGTTTACTGCAGGGGGGGTGGGAAAACGAGGGCCACCTTTATGACTTGTGGACTTCAACTCCCAGAATTCCTGAGCTTAGGAATTCTGGGAGTTGAAGTCCACAAGTCATAAAAAAAAGGCCCTTCGTTCCGCACCCCTGGTTTTTCTGCCTCCTTTATGCGCTGCTCTTTTCTTTTCTTTTCTTTTCTTTTTTAATTCTTTTTTTTATTAGATATATATTTGTAAATGTAAACAAAGAAAAAATTCAAGTTGAATGCTATTCAACTTAATACAATCATTTTAAACTTGTAAACATTCTTCACTCAGTATATCAAGATTTAACTATACGCCAGATACATTTTCTTTGATTGATGTTTCTCTTGTATGTAGTCTATCCATTGTTTCCAGTCCAACATTTCTCTTTAAAGTAAAGGTGATCGCCCTCTTGGATACATTTTGTTTATTGTGAAAGTAGTTGATCAGAGGTAAAATATAGAAAATACTTGCTTTTTAAGCTCCTGTGTTCACTCTGTCTGTCTCTGTGTCTCTTTAAAAAGTTTTTCCCGAGCGGAGGCTGGTCTCAGCATCTGGGTCTGTCCGCCGACAGAAGCAGCTCCGGGCTGGAGCTATTGCGAGCGCCCGGGGAGTCCTCTTTCTTACCCCCTGAAAGCCTTTTCAGGGGGGTTTCAGAGGATCTCAACCCCCCCTCGCAGCTCTTCACCCCTTCTCCGACCGAGGAGGGGTTTTTTCCGCCGCGAAAAACAGCTGTTTTGCGCTGTTCTCGTGGCTTTACAAGTCCCGGAGCTCAGAGCTTCTGGATGAGGCTATATCGACGCTAAGGCAGCCACCGGAAGTCTCCTCTTTTCTTTACGCCACCTCTTCCTTCTGGTTTTTCTTCTCCTTTTAGGATTTTTACCACCAGACGGTGACCGCCTGCAGCTCCATGCTCACCAGCTTGCTGTCGGAGACTCCCAATCTGGATTCCCTGCAGGAGATTTTGATGGTGAGCCTGATTCTCATTGTGGCTGGTTGCAATGGTCGGCCAGATGTTCAGACGGGACTTGGCAAGTTTGTCTCCCCGTCAAGTCCTTCCCAAGGACCAGGGATAGGCAGATGTTGCTGTTTGTTGGCAAAGTATTGTCACGGCTGCAGAATGGAACAACTCTCCACGGCCCACTTGCCACAGCCAATTTGTCGTGGGACAACTCGACAGTTTAATTTAATTATTTAGAACAGTTAAAATGTTGTTTTAATTTTTTGTCGTTCGCCTGTCGTTTTGTCCCTCTTTTGGCATCCTTTCTTTAAGGATGCTATTCCACTATTTCTCCGATATTAGCGTAACTATTAGTTTAGTGGCCATTCGAAGTTACAGAAGCTCACAAGAGGGGATGGTGAGAGCCCGGGACCCTGCAACCGTCGTAAATATGAGTCAGTTGCCACGCGTCCGAATTTCGATCATGTGACCACAGGGAGGCTCCAATGGTCATAAGTGTGAAAAATAGTCATGGCTCCCTTTGTTCAGTGCCATTGTATCTTTGAATGCTAAATACCAATAGCCCTTAGACTTATACACTGCTTTACAGTGCTTTTACAGCCCTCTCTAAGCAGCTTATAGAGTCAGCATAATGGCCCCAACAATCTGGGTCCTCATTTTACCGACCTCAGAAGGAAGGAAGGCTGAGTCGATCTTGAAACGGTCAGGATTGCGGGCAGAATTAGCCTGCAATACTGCATTCTAACCACTACGCGAGCAGGGCTCTAAATCAGCGGTTCTCAACCTGTGGGTCGCGACCCCATTTGGGGTCGAACGACCATTTCACGGGGGTCGCCAAACACCGCAGTCCGCCATTTTATTTTATTTTTGGTCGGCCATTTTTTTCTCCTTTGTGATGCGGGCCATCGCGCCGTGCATGCACGATGTGGGCCCGCCATTTTTTTTTTGGTCGGCCATTTTTTTGGGGGGTCGGCCATTTTTTTTTGGTCGGCCATTTTTTCCCCTTTGCAATGCAGGCCGTCGCGCCGCGCATGCGCGATGCGGGCCCGCCATTTTTTTTTATTTTGGTCGGCCATTTTTTTTTGGTCGGCCATTTTTTTCCCCTTTCCGATGCGCCCCGTCGCGCTGCGCATGCGCGATGCACCCCGTTGCGCCGCGCAAGCGCGGCGCAGTCCAGGCTCAAGCCCCGGAAAAGGTTGAGAACCGCTGCTCTAAATGAACAGTTGTAAATCGAGGACTACCTTTATTCCAGAAATTTTCAATTACTGGTCTAGTTTTGAGTCTAGCATAGACCTAAACTGCCAAATGTCTCAACTTCGTTTGGTTCCTTCAATTTTCTCCCCAGTGCTGACAAATTCTGTGGATCTTCAAACTGTTAATCTCAAATTCTTCTTTCCTTCCTTCCTTCCTTCCTTCCTTCCTTCCTTCCTTCCTTCCTTCCTTCCTTCCTTCCTTCCTTCCTTCTCTCTTTTTTTTCCTGGCAGCACACAAATACCTGGATTGAATCTCCCAAAATTCATGAGAGAGAGAGGGCAATTAAAAGCACCTGGCATCTCCTCAAGTTTGTTTCTGAACACGCAGATTTCGACGTAAGTCACAGTTTTGGAGGAGAAGTGAAATGTTTTTCAGAGGAAAAATAACAAAGTCCAGTTGCCTTTTGGAAAAAGTGCCTTTGGGATGTGACCAGGATGCTATCAAGAGTCTTGCTTGAGCAGTGGGTTGGAGGAGAAGACCCTTCCAGCACTGTGATTCTGTGATTCTAAGCTTCTATGATTCTAAGCTTCTATGATTGTATGATTATAAGATTCTACGATTCTAAGTTTCTATCATTCTATGATTCTGTGATACTATGATTCTAAGATTGTATGATTCTAGGATCCTGTGATTCTAAGATTCTGATACTATGATACTATGATTCTAAGATTCTATAATTCTAAGAGTCTGTAATTCTAAGATTCTATGATTCTAAGCTTCTATGATTATAAGATTGTATAATTCTATGAGTCTATGATTCTGTGATTCTAAGATTCCATGATTATAAGATTGTGTAATTCTATCAGCCTATTATTCTGTGATTCTAAGATTCTGATTCTATGATAGTATGACTTTAAGATTCTATAATTCTATGATTCTAAGATGCTATGATTATAAGATTCTACGATTATAAGTTTCTATCATTCTATGATTCTGTGATACTATGATTCTAAGATTGTATGGTTCTATGATACTATGATTCTAAGATTCTATAATTCTATGATTCTATGATTCTAAGATGCTATGATTCTATGATTCTAAGTTTCTATCATTCTATGATTCTGTGATACTATGATTCTAAGATTCTATAATTCTAAGAGTCTGTGATTCTAAGATTCTAAGTTTCTATGATTATAAGGTTCCATGATTATAAGATTGTATAATTCTATCAGTCTATGATTCTGTGATTCTAAGATTCCATGATTATAAGATTGTGTAATTCTATCAGTCTATGATTCTGTGATTCTAAGATTCTGATTCTATGATAGTATGATTTAAAGATTCTATAATAATTCTATGATTCTAAGATGCTATGATTCTAAGATTCTACGATTATAAGATGCTATGATTATAAGTTTCTATCATTCTACAATTCTGTGATTCTGTGATGCTAAGGTTCTATGGTTTGTATTCTATGATTTCAGCAGGCTGAAAGCTTCATGAGCCCTCTTCTCTCCTTTCTCCTCCTTTTTCCTTCCTTTCATTAGACTACAGCTGACTTTTTTATGCTGGGGCAGCTGGTGGCGTTGCTGGGCCTGCACATTGGCGAAGCCAAAGAAATTGGCCAGACCTCCGCGGAGGCCGCCTACCACCTCCACTACATCCTCATGAACAAAATGGGTGAGAAATTTTGACTCCCTCGCCAAGGGGCTACCGTGCTGTAAGGAGACCGTGCTGTAAGGAGACCACGGATGCACGCTGCCCAGGACAGCACGGGGTGGCACAGCCTCTGGCTTGACCAAGACCCTACGCATCGGGCTTGGCAGAGTTGCCTTGAATTTACAATTGATATTGGCTTCTCTCAGGGCCGGGGGGTCCTTTTAAGACTGAGTTTTCACGTTATGTGGGTCAGTTAGGCTAAGCATCTCCGGTCACCCAGCACGGGATTGTCAGTCTTGGCCCATTGTTTGTGTCTTACCGTGTTTTGCAAAGTAATTGGATGGCTGGATGTATTGTGGGAAGGGGGAAAAATGGTGAACAAAGTTACTGATTGGGTGGGCAGTGTTAAGGAAAAAGCTAAAGAATGAGTGCTTAGCCTTACACTAAATTATATGTTATAGTTTCAGCACCATTTCATATGTCTTCTCATTGTTTTAATTGGGAGCCGTCCACAATCGGTTGAAAGGTGGGCTTTAAATAAAGTAAAGGATCTGTTAAATTTGGTTAGTTAAAAGCTTAACCCAGTGTTTGTGAACCTTGGCAACATTACGACGTGTGGATTTCAGCTCCCAGAATGAAATCAGTTCCGAACCTAATGCTTAATTTGCACAACAGGCAAACGTAGTCAGAGTTAAATCCAGTTAGATTCATTCATTCATTCATTCATTCATTCATTCATTCATTCATTCATTCATTCATTCATTCATTCATTCACTCATTCATTCATTCATTCATTCATTCATTCATTCATTCATGTAACCCTATTTATTTTCTCTTTAAGGTCTAGCCTATTGTGTTAACCTAAAAAAGAGATAGAGGGAGGGGGAGAGAGAGGGAGGAGACGGGGGAGAGAGGGGGAGAGAGAGGGAGAGAGAGGGAGGGAGGGAGCGAGAGAGAAAGAGGGAGGGAGGGGAGAGAGGGAGAGGGAGAGGAGGGAGGGGAGAGAGGGAGGGAGGGAGAAAGAGGGAGGGGAGGGAGGGGGAGAGAGAGAGAGAGCACATGCCTGGTTTAGCATCACCAACCCTAATGTAAAGACGCACCAAACTGCCCAGATTCTTTTTTCCTTTCTAGCAAGAATTTTTGTCACTCTCACAGCAAGGCTGAGTTCGGCCAGCCATTTTTTTTTTCTTGGCAAATGTTTGTTTGGCAAGGTCATCAGAACAACGGTATGCAACACATATACACACAACCCCCCACACACACACACACACCCTGGGCCTGATGACGGTGCCAGCTGGGTGGAGTTCTTAGTGCTCTCTGAGCTTGGTGGTTTTCTGGCAGACATTTCATGACCCAGCTAGGTAACACCATCAGTACTAGAAATGAGGGAGCCTTGCACTGTGTTTCTACACAAGTGTTTTGCCCTCTCGGTATTGATGGTCATCATCATCACTTGCTGTGCAGGTTCTGAGGTTTTGCTTGATAAAAAAAAAAAAATACAGGGAACCAGACGTTGCCTTTAAGCTTTACGTTTTTATTCAGCTGAACGAAGACGGGCTGCTCCAAAAGAGAGACGCCCCGAATGACAAGAAATCCTTGTATTGATTCTTTCTGATTACATAAGCAATCCACCCAGCAATAAGGTGACCAACATTTTTACAATGAAAAGGAGGATACAAATAAATTGAAGAAAAAAATGTGGTAAATAAAAGAAACATCCGATTCATTGCAACAATAATACAGAACACACTATAATATGATAAATGCATAATAAAAACATTTGTAACAATAACATTTTATATTGTAATTATGCTTATATGCCGTGTCCCCGCCCGCAGCCGCCCTGCCAGTACTGCTGCCCCGCTGTGTACAGCGGGCTCCGCAGCTCCCAAAGCACCAGCTGCGCCGGCTCCGGCCCTGGGGGGCAGCCCGCCATCGACACACCCCACCTGCAGCTGCCCTGCCAGCACCACTGCCCACCCTGCGCAGCCCCGTGTAGAGCAGACCCTGTGGCTCCCACAGCATGGGGGGCTGCCGGCCACCGCCGCCCCTCACACCCCCACCCACAGCAGCCCTGCCGCGCCTGCCTCTTGCGCCCGCAGCCATTATTGCCCTAGCAGGGCCGAAGACCAAGAGAAAGTTACCGTGGCGTCGCCGCTCCAGTCTCCTCCAGGTATCTTTGGGACTAACTAGGAGATGGTGTAGTTGGGTAGCAGGGAGGGGTGCAAAGTTCCTGCCAATTCGCCTTCGCTGCAGACAACTTACATGTGCAAAGTTTGCCAGCTGGGTGTTTTGGTGCGCTTTGCAGCAATTCCTATTGGCTTTCGAAAGCCAATAGGGGGAGCAGCACAGCTGCTGAAGTTGAAAAAAAAGTTGAAGAAAAAACCATCCAAAAAAAGGTGCCGGAACACCGTTCTGAGCGTTCTATGAGAGAGAAAAAAGCCCTGCAGATTAGTCTTCAAATATCGAAAAGGAGGACATGTAGGAAGACACTTTTCGAGGGAGGACAGACTCACAAAAGGAGGACTGTCCTCCCTAAAGGAGGACGGTTGGTCACCTCACCCAGCAAAGCTGACACACATAAGATAAAGATTTCACCCAGTACATCTGGCACACTGTAGATTAAGAAGGGAGAAAGCAGAAGTAGCTTTGGGTGTTTCCCTAAAGACATCGTACATTCCCGGGTGGGTTAGGACGTGGGATTTTTTCCTTGCTGTCCTTTCATGACCCTGCATCCATGACTCTGCAAGTGCCCAAAGCCTGCGCATATTCACAATTGATATTTCCTATGCCAGTGGTGGTGAACCTATGGCACGGGTGCCAGAGGCGGCACTCAGAGCCCTCTCTATGGAAATGCGCGCCGTCACTCCAGTCTTAGGCCTTCCTCTGGGTTTTATAAAACCTATTCGCTTTAGGCCTCTGCCGCTGTGTGCAAAGAAAAAAAAGGTTCAATCAGTCATTTTCAACTTCTCGCGGGGGAAAAAAAGATCTTGCAAAGTTGGAATTGATTGATTGAACTTGTTAGTCCCACCCAGTCTGTTGTTACCACTGCAGCCATGACCACCCAATGGGCCACGCCCAGCCAATGGGCCACACCCACCCGGCACTCGACGATGCATAAGTGGGTTTTGTGTTGCAGTTTGGGCACTCGGTCTCTAAAAGGTTCGCCATCACTGTCCTATGCTGTCTCCTAATTCCGGGCCAACACACTGATGATGTTACCTAGTTGGGTCATGAAACGTCTGCAAGAAAACCACCAAGCTC
This sequence comes from Bothrops alternatus, assembly GCA_034064705.1. Taxonomy (NCBI): domain Eukaryota; kingdom Metazoa; phylum Chordata; class Lepidosauria; order Squamata; family Viperidae; genus Bothrops; species Bothrops alternatus. The sequence continues at coordinate 191,407 of JARGCV010000114.1, forward strand.
AGAGAGCACCAAGGAGCCCACAGTCTTCCTCCTCCTCCTCCTCCTCCTCCTCTTCCTCCTCCTCCTCCTCCCAAACTCCCTCCTCCTCCTGCCCTCTTCTAGCACTGATGATGTTACCTAGTTGGGTAATGAAACAACTACAAGAAAACCACCAAGCTCAGAGAGCATCCAGGACTCCACAGTACAAGCTATAGCTACAAATATTCTTTTCTAACCAAATAGTATGTAAACAGAGATGCTTCTTTCTCCACTCTCTTCTGTCACTGATGATGTTACCTAGTTGGGTAATAAAACATCTGCAAGAAAACCACCAAGCTCAGAGAGCACCAAGGACCCCACACTTCAGCCCTGAGCTACACATTTTCTCTTCGGTTGGAACGACTAAACCAGCAGTCAGGCGAAGGATGTTTAGAAGTTCTGAATGCCAAAATCTGACGTTGTGGTTTTTTCCCCTCCCTACAAAGCTAAAGAAATGGATAAGAAGCCTAAGAACAAAAAAGGGAATATAGTGAAGTGGCTGAGAGAGGATTTCTTCAGTTCGGGATCGGGAATTTTTTACAACAACATCTCCAAAATGGCTAAGGTAAGTTTTAGCCCAGCATTTCGCCTTGATTCTTCTTGACCTTTCTTTCTGTCCTCCTCTTTAGGACCTGGAGATGCTCCAAAAAGCCAATATAATAGTGGGGACGGCATGAGCCAAAGGCTGGAGTTTGGCTATCCATCCCATACAATCTATGGCATCAATGTATAAGAATGTATTAGAATCAAGATCACGTGAAGGGTTAATATCACTTTACAGTGCCTTACTAAGGCCACACTTGGAATAATGCATGCAGTTTTGGTCACCACGATGTAAAAAAGATGTTGAGACTCTAGAAAGAGTGCAGAGAAGAGCAACAAAGATGATTAGAGGGCTGGAGGCTAAAGCATATGAAGAACAATTGCAGAAATTGGGTATGTCTAGTTTAATGAAGAGAAGGACGAGGGGGGAACATGATAGCAGCCTTCCAATATCTCAGGGGCTGCCCCAAAGAAGAGGGAGTCAAGCTATTCTCCAAAGCACCTGAAGGCAGGACAAGAAGCAACGGGTGGAAACTCATCAAGGAGAGAAGCAACCTAGAACTAAGGAGAAACTTCCTGACAGTTAGAACAATTAATCAGTGGATCAACCTGCCTCCAGAAGCAGTGAATGCTCCAACACTGGTCGTTTTTAAGAAGAGACTGGACAATCATTTGTCTGAAATGGTGTAGCGTTTCCTGCCTGAGCAGGGGGTTGGACTAGATGACCTCCAAGGTCCCTTCCAACTCTGTTATTCTGTTCTACCGTAATGTCTAGGAAGAGGCAATTGTAGCTGCCCTGTTGGCTTCTTTTTACCCACACCCTAATATCCGTGGATGTGATTGATGTCATAGAATAAGCCCTGCCTTGCTGCATGATGTGCTTTCCCCAAATCTGGGTCAAAGTCTCTGAAACACCCCTCCCCCCCACTTGACTTGTAGAGAGAAGGGAGTCAAAAATCCTGATTCATCTCTGTGTGGTCTCCTTTTCTTCTCTCCGATAGGCCTTTGGTGAGCACCTCTCCCCCGTGCAAATCACGGACCTGATCATGAAAGCCCTTGAGGCACTCACGAATGAGGACAAGAACATTTCACAGGCTGCAGGAATTTTACTGAACACCTTCCTGGAGGAATGTGGGATGGACATGGAGGAAGTAAGAAAATGCAGGGTTTGGAGCAAAAGGGATATAGGAGATTTTGTAGAAAAGAATGATGAGAACGGATGAGACCTTGTGTTCTGAGGCCCTCTTGGTGATGACAACACTTTTGGCTGGTTTTAAGAAAGTTAGGGCTGGATGGGAGACCACCAGGTGATCTTAAGGCTATAAAGTTTGGGTAGAAGGTAAGGGAAAAACAAAATAGCCATATGGTTTTCATGAAAACTTTATTTAGAGAGCCAGTTGGATAGGGGGTTTTTTGGGGGGCCCACAGTCACAATTCTGTGACGCTGTTTTGCCCCATTTATAGAGGGCCTCTGCGCATCTACCGTGGCCAGCACGAATTCGGTTCAGTGTTGTCCATATCACATGGGGTTTGATAAATCAGATGTTTTTTTCCCCAAAAAATGTAAGGCAAACTTTGACATTCTGGGAGCCATTTTTTCCCCCAATGGGTGGGAGTGATCAACTCCACTGCCTCTCCAGTGGAGACCGACACTGGATCTCATCCCTCTGATCTCTGTTTTGCCGTAGCTACCCATGATCCTCAGAGAAATATACCAGCGTCTCCCCAACATCACTGACCTGGCCACTAAAGAAAACACTTTGAAGTCCGTGTGTCATTTGGCCTCCAAACGGATAAACAAGGTGGTGGACCTTCTACTGGAGTGTTCCCTGGATTGCGATCAGTAAGTACCTCAAGGAGATGAGGACTCCTGTTTTCTTACAGTCTATGGAGATTCTCAATCATTCATGATAGTGGTGAATATCTGTAGCTCAGGTGGAGACTGAGGGTGGAGGTTCGTCCTCCGAGCTTGTGCTTGGTTTCCGAACATTTCGTTACCAGGCTGGGTAACATCTTCAGCAAAGTTTAAGGGATGTCGGTATTCTGCTTGTAAGGGCTTCAAGTGTGGGTGTGTCGAGTGAGGGTCTTGTGAGGGGTAAGATGTGAGTCATAATGATGATGATGATGATAATGATGATGATGATAATAATGATAATAATGATAATGATGATAATGATAATGATAATGATAATGATAATGATAATGATAATGATAATGATAATGATAATGATAATGATAATGATAATGATAATGATAATGATAATGATAATAATAATAATAATAATAGTTGGAGGGGACCTTTGGAGGTCATCTAGTCCAACCCCCTGCTCAGGCACGAAACCCTACACCATTTCAGACAAATGGCTGTCCAGTCTCTTCTTAAAAACTTCCAGTGTTGGAGCATTCACCGCTTCTGGAGGCAGGTTGTTCCACTGGATAATTGTTCTCACTGTCAGGAAGTTTCTCCTTAGTTCTAGGTTGCTTCTCTCCTTGATTAGTTTCCACCTGTTGCCTCTCGTCCTGCCTTCAGGCGCTTTGGAGAATAGCTTGACTCCCTCTTCTTTGGGGCAGCCCCTGAGATATTGGAAGACTGTTATCCTGTCCCCCCTCGTCCTTCTCTTCGTTAAACTAGACATACCCAATTCCAGCAACCGTTCCTTATATGTTTTAGCCTCCAGTCCCCTGATCATCTTTGTTGCTCCTCTCTGCACTCTTTCTACATGCCAGTTGCCAAGTGCCCGCACTGTGATCATGTGACAGAGGGGATGCTACAACTGTTGTAATTGTGAGGATTGGCTGCAAGTCACAGTTTTCACTCCCGTCCTTCTCTTCGTTAAACTAGACATACCCAATTCCAGCAGCCGTTCCTTATATGCTTTAGCCTCCAGTCCCCTGATCATCTTTGTTGCTCTTCTCTGTACTCTTTCTAGAGTCTCAGCATCTTTTTTACATAGCGGTGACCAAAACTGGATGCAGTATTCCAAGTGTGGCCTTACCAAGGCATTGTAGAGTGGCATTAACACTTCACCTGAT